>BPVZ01000031.1:1303840-1319221 GCA_020521535.1 Rubroshorea leprosula
CTACCGCCCATGGACTCGGAGTTTTGATGAAGTGGATTGGTATGTTTCATGTTTCTTTGTAACAATTTGTTATTCATTGTCATTTTTTTAGTTCTCTGTTTGTTTTCGACTTGATTCCAATTTCTTCGCTTGTCACCGTGTTCAGGTTTGGGAATTTGGGTCTATCCATGCCCTGCTGTCGCCGCGTGGCAGAATCGGGTTTCTGGCTCTTATTTAGAAATATTTTCTTTTTTTTTTTTTTTGGTGAAATAAGCCCAGTCAGTTGAGTGGTCCAGTGGCCACGCACTCCGTTGTAAGGGTATTGTCATGTCATGTGTAAGACTTGAATTCTACTTTCCTGTTAAATAAATAAAAAAGGCCGACTTATAATTATCGGAGTTTCTTTTTTGGGAATTGACTGCCGTTAAATTATGTGAGTGTGTGTGCGTGTGTGTTTTTTTTTTGTTTTTTTATGTTATTAAATTATATGTTTCAGAAATAAAAAACTTGAATTTTGGTATATATATATTATTTATAGTTTTTGCTGCAGGTTGCGGAGAGTATAATGATGATAATTAGTGTATATCTTTTTATGATAATCAAGTTTAGATAATAAAGTAGTAGAATAATCAACTCAAGAAGTGCCCGCAGCTGGCCTCCACCTGTTGAACAGAAAGACCACCTACTTTGATATGATCATGTTAATAACCAGTTTAATTAATTAAGTGAATCAAGCGTCCCCGGAGAAGTTGAAATTCCGGCTGTCTGCTCACTTTTCCGGCTTTCTGCTCTCCTCTTTACCTTTGCGATGAGGTTTTGTTAATCCCGTATAATATCATTCTGCTTTCTGTATTTGAAATTTTGTTTTATCCTTTTTTTTTTTTTTTTTTTTAAATTCTCACTGTTTTCTTCAAAGGAGTCCCTATCCCTAAATACCCACTGCAAGCAATTTTGCTTGCCTTTCAACCGAATCGAAGCTCCATGTCTCTTTATTTATGGTAAATCTGTTTGTCCTCGTGGTCTGGTGATGGGAAGAGCTGTCTCCTTGAAGTTGCAGTCGAATCCCTCTCTATTGCAGCTTCGAGTGCATCTCAGTCTCTTGGGAGGTGGAATGGACCCTTGAATTTTGAGTGCTCAATTGAAGGATGGTTTCGATTGCTGGCTTTCTCACAGATAATTATCTTCCTGTAGTCTTGTTCTTAGTTTCTATTTCTTGGCTTATCCAAACGTCAGGATTTGTGATTTTGGTGTGACCGTGTGGTAATGGTTGTCGCCTTGTGGTGGGGTGGGTTGGAGATAGGAATTATGACTTCCGGCAGTTTGTAGCTTCTGTATCAAGAGCTTCTGACGAAAACCCAGAAAAAAAGCAGCAAGCTTTGAAGGCAAAAGACCGTTTTGCTGGTTGGTGGGGATGTGGAGAATGATGGGGACATGCACAAATCCAAGCTGAGGGTGAGGAGAATACCCATTTGTTATTTTCTGTTGCACTTTACCATATTTCGAAGGTTTCTCTCTTTTTTTTCTTCTGGATATGATTCCTTCGTATAATACTGTTGTACTGTATGCATGGAGTGGAAATACTTTTCACGTGGATGATTTTTGGGATTTAGTTTGCTGAAATTTGATTTTGCGTTTTAGATGTTGAAAGGGGTTTGAAGTTTGGGAAAATAAGTTCTATCTTTACGGTGGTGGCTTTTTTTTCTTTTTTTCTTTTTTTTTTGGGGGGAATTTACATGTTTGGGTATTTGGGTACAAATTTTCAGTTCACAGTCCTCTTTCTTTTCTGGGAGGTTCCAGGGGTAATTTCACTTCTGGGTTGTTGTTATGGGAATGAATGAATGCACTTTGTTTTGACTTTTTTTTTTTTTAAGAGAAAAAAATATTTTCTTTTGGTTGAAGATTCACATTTTAAAGTCTCTCATGTTGAATTAAGTTAGTTTCTATATTAGCTAGTCTTTTTAATTTCTATGTCTCTCCCATTTGAGCTTTGAAGTTTGAATGACTCATGACACTTGCTACATTTGCTAACTTATCTTTGTTTCAATTGCCTAGTTACCTTTGAATGATGAAAGTGGATTAGCTTCTTTATTCCCCTCTTACCCTAGTCATTCTGATAAGTCTATTCTCTTATCATCAGCATAGCTCCTATCTTCTCATCCATAGAATGGCCACATGGGGAGAAAATAATTTAGTGTGAGACATATTGATGTTTACCGAAAATAATAATGCACTTAATCGGTAGCAGTCGATTTCTGCAATTATACATCACATTCTAGCTAGCTCATCCTTAAACTTAGTCCATAGGTAAATATCAGAGTAGCCTTAATTTATAATATAAAGCTTAATCTGTTTAATTTTTTATTTATACATCAAAAAGATATAACATTTAATCTGTCAACCTTAATTATATGTCGTATTCTGCCAGGCTCATCTTTAAACTGAATCCATTGGTCAGCATCTGCGTAGCCTTCATTTGTAAATAAAGCTTAATCTGTTAAGTTTGCGATTATTTATATATATTTAGAGTATAAAACAGTGCCAGAGTAGATCCTCTGAAAAATTTTGGAGTATTTGAATAGCTATGGTGTTTGCAGCAGATGGAGGATTGATAATTTTTAGATGACAAATTCTATGTACTGTATGAAGAGAATTAGCTTCATATCTTTTTGTGGTTAACTAATATTATACCATGTCACAAAAAGAAAAGTCATACATACTTTTATCTACTGACAGTTTCTTTGAGAGAGCAACTCCTTGTTGCAGTTATTAATGGAGTGTTTTACTTTTACATGGCTTTGTTTTAATGAACACATTCTGTTAAATTTCCTTTCCTATTCAAAAGTTCACAGTTGTGATGGGCCTCCTGTTGATCAAGTTTTTTTTTTCAT
This sequence comes from Rubroshorea leprosula, assembly GCA_020521535.1. Classification (NCBI taxonomy): domain Eukaryota; kingdom Viridiplantae; phylum Streptophyta; class Magnoliopsida; order Malvales; family Dipterocarpaceae; genus Rubroshorea; species Rubroshorea leprosula. The sequence continues at coordinate 1,306,708 of BPVZ01000031.1, forward strand.
TTTTGTTGAGTTACTTGTTTTAGTCAATGACTTATGCAATTTGTCTGACATAACACATTCCTTGCTGTTTTTACCTCTTCATTCAAAGTAACCATTCGTTGTCTCTCTGCTATTCAAGCTACCAAATGCTCCGGAAATGGAAATCTTTTCTCTCGATGGAGTTGGCATACCAACAGAAAGAGCTTATGTTTACAAGTTATCTCCTGCTGCAGAGTGCTATATTCCATTCCATATTGATACTTCAGCTGATGATGACAATAGCTGCCTGAGAGATGGAGTCTATGCTGTGGATGGGGATGAGACTGTTCCTGTTCTTAGCTCAGGCTTCATGTGTGCTAAAGGTTGGCGTGGCAAAACCAGATTCAATCCTTCTGGAATTTGGACATACATTAGAGAGTACTCAGTACAGTCATTCCCCTCCAGCCAATCTGCTGGAGGGATGTGGCACCCAAAGCAGTCCTCATGTTGATATGATGGGAAACTTTGCATTAATTGAGGATATTATAAGGGTAGCAGCTGGAGCTTCAGGAGAAGATTCGGGAGGTGATCAAGTTTATTCTGATATCTTCAAATGGTCTGACAAGATTGACTTGCAATTGTAGTTTAAAGTGGTAAGTACCTTCATCCCTCTCTAAATTTCAAAGGAGTTCATAAATTTACCCAGCATCTTTTTTATTCTCTTTCATTTCTCCCCTCAGTTTTAAAACCTTGCTATGTTGTGGCTGACAAATTTGTGCTCAATGAGCTTCATTTTCATCCCAAAAAACCAACATCACCATTTTGATGCTAATTTCTTTTCCCTCGCACCAACCTTGGAACCAAATGCCTGTTATCCAAGTAATCTATATACTCAGCCAGGACTACAGACACGGTGATGATTACTTTTTGCAGTTTGCTGATGATACCGTAATCTTTTGTTTCTCTGATCCCTCTGCTGAAATATCAATACCCATATTTTTCTTCTTATATACTGCAGGATATAGCTCCAAATGGACAGGCAAAGTGATCCTCTGGGAGTCCCTCATGCCCGCTTCATTGGCTGGGAGAAGGCTGCACTGCAGAATCTATTCTGTGCGCTTGTACCATTAAAACTGTAACGTTATTCAAATTGATTATAATATTAACAGTTTGTTTTACTTTCTCTGCTTTTGAAATGCATTCAACAAATTATATAGTATCTATGAAGGAGATTTTTGGTGATTATACTGCATTTGTTTCTTCTCTCCCTTTTTTTTTTTTTAATTAAAAAAAAAACCCAATCTTTATTGGCCCAAAAATACACATGCCATGCATTTTGTTCCGAAGGAGGATTGAGGAAATTATGAGATCTTTAAAATTGGAATATCTCATGGCCCCTGTCAAGCTGGAAGCAGCTATTTATTGACTGCTAATCTTTTGGCCTTTTGGGGCCGTTTGGTACCCTAAACAATGCCAGGAAATGCCTCCAGGTTTAACATGGAGAAAAGATTTTTGTGTTTGGTATATTTTTGTTGCAAACTTTACTAAGAAACTTAGCTTCTAGGGGAATACGGATCAGGCCTAAGGCCGAATTACAGTAGATTCTTCTTCCTTCATAATTAAAAACACAGGAAGAAAAATTTCTTCAGTTTTTGAGTATTTATAATTAATTATTAATTTTTTTAATTGATCATTTTAAACTTGAAAAGTGCATAAAATTGGTTATTTTTTGAATAATAAACTAGTATTATCATAACAATGGATTATTTTAATTTGTGTAATTAATTACTTAATAACAAACCAATTATATCTACAAATCTTGCAAAAATAATTGATTACTTTAAATCACATAATCGACTATATTCAAAATAGAGTTGATTATAATGCTCAAAGAAAGATTTTTTTTTTTTTTGCCAAAAAAGCAAGCAAACATAAAAAAAAAAAAAGAAAAAAGAAAAAAAGAAAAGAAGCATAAATTTCATACTACAACATAATCTACTTTGCAAAGCTTTCCAACTTGAGACGTGAAGCGAGCCGGCCCCTAGAGTTCGGAGTCATGTTTTGCAAATTCTCTCTACTTCTTGTGAAGCACTTAAAAAAAATGCTTGTTTTGTACAACTTTCACAATTTTTTTCTACAAAAATTAAAATTAAGTCAAATTCAATTTTTTAAAATAAATGAAATCTGTGAATTTAATTTAATGGATACAATAATTAGTGAAACCCAAACACAAAAGATCTTATAGGAGGATAAAGAACTCCCATACAAATTTTTTAAAAAAAGGAGGATAAAGAACTTGGATTACATGCTTTAATGATCGTTTATTTATTTCAAGTTTGTGTCCTTAATTTCAAAAGGAAAACGTTTATGTCCTAAATTTAGAATTATTAAAAAGTGAATATACTCATTTGTCCATTTACCCACACTTTTTTTAACTACAAAACACTAATCATTTAATGAAAAAACTGTCATTATCAGGGCCTCTAGTTTTTTCAATCTGACATTTCTCGACCATAAAATATTTTTTTAAATATTTTTAATTTAAAAAAATATTATTCAATCTAAATAAGTAAAACATAAGTTTTTTTTATTAAAAAAATATTTTATAAAATAATTTATTCATTAAAAAGGCAATTTACTTTATAAATTTATTTAAATAATTTAATAAAATAATATAAAAAACTTAAATCTCTCTTTTTATTTTATTATCATGTGCTTTCTTAACTTAAAAGATAAAGAAAATTTGATTCACTTATTCATTAAAAAGGCAATTTACTTTATAAATTTATTTAAATAATTTAATAAAATAATATAAAAAACTTAAATCTCTCTTTTTATTTTATTTAAAATAAAAATCTGACTTTTTACCGTACACACGGGCACGTAGAATCATACCGCCTCCCCCTCCAGCACAAACTTTAATTATAATTTGATTTCTTCTCCGATTCCTATTGCTCCTTTCACTCCGAGAAATCAAACTTTTCTCCGTCGATCACAACCTGAGTCCTCTCCTTCCCTCTCTCCGACCTCACGATTCGTGTTGTGATCTCTCCTCCTCTGCAAACCCTAATTAAACCCTCACTCGTTACCCCTATCTTACTGATTCCCAATCCTCCCGTCTTCTCTTTATCTCGGACAATCATTTATTGATTCTTTAGTAAACTATTATCTGTTGTTTAATCAAGCATGCCAAGGTAAGGATCGTATTCTCTCGTTCTGTTTCTGCAATTCCAATTTCATGTTGTTATTGTTTTCTTATTCATCATGCAGAGGTTTTAAGGAGGCTTACGCTATGTTGTTGTTGTATTTAGGGTTAGCTGTATGATGCATTTGTACACAATTTGGGACTTTAGTGACTGAAATCATAGTATTCAGTAATTCTATGAATTTTTAACGCATAGGATTTTATTCGAGTTTTGGGGACTTCGTTATTGGCGATTCTGATTTGAATTTTGAAACATTTTATTCTGAGCTCTTTGTTCATATAGGTTCAGTTTCTGAATTTAACTTTACATCCAAGTCTGTTGAATGTTCTGAATTCTTATATCTTTTTTTTGTAATTTTTTCAAATTAAAACTGATTCCTGACTTTTTTCCATAAATAAATAAATAAATTAGAGAAAGAAAACCCTGATTCTGAGCTCTATATGGTTGTGTTGTGTCCACAGAGAAATGAATTTGCAACAAGGACCACTACCCAAGTCTTATGCTAATGGATTTGGTCGTCGAAGAGGAGGTGACAGAGATGTAGGGGTTAGGCTGGAAAATAAGTTGCAGTTTGGAAAATCCAACCCAGGAAGAATATCAAATGCAGGTGAGACATCTTTAAACTTTTTCTTTATCATTTTCTTTATTATTCTTCATCTGATATTTACTTGGTATTGGTGTTCCAGCTGGTGGCAAGGTTGGAGGTCCTTCCCCCGATCGTTTAGTGTATTTGGCAACATGTCTTATTGGTCATACGGTGGAGGTCCATGTGAAAAATGGATCAATATTCACTGGAATATTTCATGCAACAGATGCAGAAAGAGATTTTGGTATTATATGCTATCATGCTTATTTCGCTTCTTGACTGTACTTATGCTTAGTATTTTTTTTTTTCTTTTGAGTTTTTGGTTTTCATATAATTCTTTTCTAAATAGCTATTAATATATATTAGTTGAATTTCATTCTTTAACAGTGGAACACTTTGTCACTTTCAGGAATCATATTGATGATGGCTCGCTTGATAAAAGATGGTACTCTGCAAGGAGAGAAGGCTTTTGCAGAGTTTGTTAGCAAGGCTCCATTAAAGACTTTAGTTATACCTGCCAAAGAACTTGTCCAAGTTATAGCAAAGGTTTTGCCGAATTTCTGTTCTTTTTTTTTTTTCTGGTTTTGTTACTGAATGAAGTAAATTTTAAGCTCTCCATTGATTCATGAGCTTGGTGTAGTGTATTTCAGTTGGTCAATAAGGAATCATTTTACTGGAATAAAGAAGTGATGCGAGCTAGGAGGAGAAGAGGAAAGAGAGGAAAATAGGGATATATGAGGAGGAGAACAATTCTTAATTCTTGTTTATCTATTGTCTTAACTCATAAGACTCAAATATAGCATAACATTTGCCTTGTGGGACACAGTGGTGTGTTTATCTTACCATTTAATTATATTTGAAATAGAAAACTACCAAATAGTAAACAATCTAAATAATTTAATTAACTGTAGGTCCAAAAATTACATTAAATTTACTAATTATGCAACATAGTATAAATTATTTTCTCCAAGGCTTCTTTGCCATGAGTGTGTGTCAAGTCAATTATTCAAATTAAATAATCTGTTGGTTACTCAACAATTCCAGGATGTTGCTGTTACTAAGGATGGCCTTGCAAGTGAGCTCCGACATGAAAAGCTGCAAGAAATTATGACAGACTCTGCAATATCACAATCTCATCGTGTTGAGATGGAGAGAGAGTTGGAACCCTGGGTTCCTGATGAAGATGATCCACAGCATCCAGAACTAGAAAATATATTTGATGGCCATGGGAATAGGTTGTTATTTTATAATCCTTTAATGTTTTCTTGCAAATCCTCTGTTTGTGATCTAATTGTTCCCTTATCTTCTTTATTAGGCTTGCATCTTAATTGTTTAATGGTGAGCAACATTTTAATTTGGATATTAAATTGTGTCTTAGTTTAACTGTCTTTCCTTTTCCTTTCTTATTTATAGATTTCCAGAAAAGGGAAAATAAAAAGGATTTTCCATGAGGAGCAATTTAATGGGACATGACTGTTGATATTATTTTGTGGTAGCCTTTATATTGAGAGTTTGATGTCCCTCTTGATGTTGTTTGGTTAATCAAATTTGGGAATTTGAATTTAAGGTTTGCCTGCAGTTCTTATTTGAAGGAGTTCTTGGAGTATAATTATTTAATTCAACATATATATAGTGTTTAAATGCAGTGAATAACTTTTTTACTGACTATCATTCCTGGTGGTGTGCGGAAATTCCTACCCTTTCATGTTCAACTATGTAATATGGTGTTGTTTCCTTTCTGACCAATTCAAAACTAGTTGGGCTAAGTTTTGTGGCGGGTGGTTGGGGCTTGAATTAGGTGCTGCTGTTAGGCAGCAAGGCTTATGGTCTTAGAGTTAAATGTTGATAGCTGGCTTTGTTGACAATCCTGTGAGTTGCATTGGAAGTAATTTTTTGGGTGAATTTTAGTTCTTTTTTCGCTTTATAGGCCATTGAGTTTTTTCCAACGTTCTTGTTGGATACATACTTTATTGGTTTGAATCATGTCATTTTACTGTTAGGAACTGGAATCAGTTTGAGACAAATGAACTTCTTTTTGGGGTAAAAAGTACCTTCAATGAAGAACTGTATACTACGAGGCTTGAAAAAGGTCCTCAGATGAGAGAGTTGGAAAAGGAAGCAATGAGAATAGCCAGAGAGATTGAGGGTGAAGATACCCAGGACCTGCATTTAGCCGAGGTAGGTTTTTGATAACATCACCTTAAATCTCCATGAGCTTTACTTGGTTGGTTTTGTCCACCTAATTCCTCACTTTTACTTATTTTATTTGTCACCAGGAAAGAGGCCTTCATCTTCACGATAATTTTGATCTTGATGAAGAGACCAGATTTTCTTCAGTATACAGGAGTAGAGGGGTTGATGATAGTGGATATGAAGAAGATGAGGAGATAGTGTTGGATTCACACAATATTGAAACTTTTGGAGGTGCATCTGCTTCTGTTAGTAACAAGCCTACAGATTTCACCAGTTTAAAATGCAGTGAAAGAGTTGTGCCATCAAGCTCTTCCTTAATGGTAGTTATTTACCTTTGAAATTGAAGATTTAATATTTCCTTAGCATGTGAAATGCATATGTTTCTTGTTATTGGTCATTAATATGGTTGCAAATCCTTTGTCAATCTGCCAACTGTCTATATGTGATGTCCATTTATCTTTGTAGTAGATAGTATGACCTTTAGGGTTACTCCTATAATCTTACTATTACTATCTTATTCATCTTTTTTATTTTTGTTATTTAACTTGCTATTAAATATTAATGTGAGGGGAAAAGATCTTATGTAGTTTTACATGGTAGCATTGAATTTGGAGGCTTGCTGATGTTATGGTTGACATATTCTGCCTGCATTTAGCCTTAACTGAAAGTAAGAAACAATTGTCAGAAATATTGGTCTTTCTAGTGGTATAAGAGGAATAGCAATTTCAAGAGAGGGAAGAGGGGGGGGGGGGGGGTGGTGGTGTTCCTGAAGAGGTTATCTCATGCTACATTATGATTCTTGATGGGCTTAGTTTATGGTTTGTACAAATGGTAACATAAAATATTTGGACGTGTGTTTGTTCTTGTGATTTTTATCTTCAATAAGTTACTCATTTTTGGTGGCTTTGCAGGATGAGACACCATCTTCACAATCTACAAGTGTTGTGGATATAAACCTGTCTGGCTCTAATGATCTTGCTAGACAGCTGGTGTCTGAAGTTCCTTTTAGAAGTTCCTCTAACAGTGAAAGCAGGTGCCTATTTTTGCATTTTCCCCATGAATGTGCTTAAATGATATATATTTTCTTATTATGCTTTAAATAATTATCTCCAACAAATTGAAATGATATTGCATGTAGTTAATATGTAACTAATATCACAATGGTTTCCTTGAAAATATTATATTACTTAGCCATTCTTCTTTTCTACTCTGGAATACTTGAAATTGTAGGATCCAGGACAATTTGCCTGATGATTTTGAAGGAAGTAGTGATCCTAAAGATTCTGTAGAAAATCAATCGGTAAGTTAAACTCCTAGCACCATTTCACTTCTTCCAGAAGCTGGAATTCACTTAGTCATTGCTTTCAGTCTATTTAATTCTAACATCCATGTTATTTCTTCGAATTTGTATTTATATCAATGCAGTTAACTAAGGATCCTGACTTGTCAATCCCTATGGGTGAGTTCTCTTTTTTCTTTTAATGCTAACTAGTAGTTGATAGCCATTGAAAATGCAGTAGAGCCTATTTTCTTGCAGCTAGTCATTAAGATAAAATGCAATACACGTGCTTATGGATGGTGACTGTGGAGCAATTTCTAATGCAGATTCTCAATCATTATTAATTGACAAGACTAACAGCTGCAATAAAGTAGAGCTATCTGCAAACACAACTACTTCTGCTGTGGTGCATGCTTCATCAAAGGATGGTGAAAAACTGAGTCTGAATGAAGTCTCAGAAGACCCTGCATCTAGCAAAGTGCCTGGGGAAGTGCAGTTAGTAAATTCTCGTGGACAAGAAGGTAGTTCTACGTCATCCAATTCAGATCATGTTGGTGCTGCTGCTGCCTCAGCTTTCAGTCATCCTGGCTTATCTCCAAGCTCATCAGTTGGTTCATTATCCTCTGAAAAGTCAACCCTAAATCCCCATGCAAAGGTATGATGATACTAATTTTTTTATTTTCATCTTGCATCAGCTGATTTCAGGATAAACATGCACACTTTGTCATCAATGTTTTAACTTGTTTTGTTGCTTTACTTGTTGACCTCCTAACATGTCTACTGCATGTTAAATGGCTATCAGGAATTCAAACTCAATCCTAATGCAAAGAGTTTCACCCCATCACAAACAACTGTTAGGCTTCGATCACCAGTATCAGATGGTTCCTTTTATTATCCACCCAATGTGTCTCCTGTAACGCATATCCATGGCATGCCTTTTGGTTTTGGGGTAAGTGTTTCTATACAAGTATACAACTAGATTGTCACAACACTTTTTTTCCCCTCATATTTTTTATTAGATATATAATTCTGTCAGTCTGTCAGCCATGCTTGTGGATTGGGCTTTTATTTAATTTAAAAATGTTTTCCTGATAATTTTAGAAAATCATCTTTTTTGAGGTACACTTTGGTGGTGACATTTTAGATCAATTGCTGCTGCTTTCTTGTGTGACAGTTGTTCTCAGTATTGTTGGTTTCTTGTGTACATTTCTTTCTCCCTCTTGGATTATCACACACAGCAGCACACCTTACTTCATTTGATACTATTTCAAGTGGCATTCATGCTTTGTCTTTTGCAAGTTTGCCACGTACCTTTGTTGCTGTGACTCTATAATGGGTCCTGTTTTCCCCTCTAGGCTACCCTACTGATGAAATAAGCACACCATGAAATATAGGATGCCCTTTTGCTCTTCCATTTACATTTAATAATAGAGTTAAATGGCTGTCTAAGGGGTTCAAATGAGGTTGATTAGACCCTTTTTAACTAAATTTTCTATGTAAGGGTGATAAGACTTTGGGTGAAAAGGAGCAACTCTGGCTCAATCAATGTTTGTCTCGGGAGTCATTTCAGACCGAGCTAATTTTCTGGGAATAGAATAGCTGGTCCAATCTGTTTATTTCCAATGGTTTAGGAGGCTTAGGCACCCTTCCGGATAGACTTAAATTGATCAGTTGTGATACTTGGTATGCATCATGGTTTTGGAGGTTCAAGCTTGACTCTGCAATATTTATATGTTAGTGTATCATGATAATACAGTAAAGCCATTGGGGTATGTTCTTAAATATGAAAATTTATTTTGTTCCAATAGAATTAGTTGCATTATCTGGAGTCCTGTTCTGGCATTTCTTCTTGCTTATGGCTACTGGTGACCCATGGAATTTGCAGATTGGACCATCATTTGCTCCACACCAGCCTCTTATATTTAACCAGGCAATGGCACCAATGCAGTCACCACAAGCATATATTCATCCAAAAGGACCTCATCAGGTAGAACCTGATTGCTGACTTTGCTATCATTATTTGGGTATCTTGACCTGCATTAATTCCGTGCTCTTCTAATTCCAGTATGGGCAGCAGCAAATGTTTCTTGAGCAGTCTAGGCAAGTTGTGTACATGCCAAGCTACCCACCTGTAAGTATTTTGACGTTGCATTGAATTTGTGAATAAACTTGTTTGTTCATTTCCATCTTATGTTACTTGGTATTTCTAAAGTTTTTATCTGTCACAATACTTGGAGAGAACTCCTATTTTTTCTTGTAGTAAATGACAATTTCTAAACAAGTCTTTCTGTAAATGTAAAATGTTCTTTTTCTCAAGTGTGAATTTTACTTCTTGGTTTTGGGGGAGAGGGAAAAAAATGTTGTCTAGCATTGTTGGAGAGTTACTTTTTGTTTTGACATATAAAAAATAATGCATCTAAGGGTTCCCATGGACTTGAAACTGTTGTTGCAGGAAATGCCATACAAAGGACGGAATTAGTAGCCAGTTAGTTTGCTGACTTCATTCAGTTGTGATCCATTCTGCTCATAAAGAATAAACATCTGAGAGACTGCTTAGATCAATTTTCTCGAAACAAAGCCAGGCAGCCCATTAAAAAGATCTTATAGTTACTCAACCCCATATGTTCTGAGTGATTGTTTTACACATCCTCAGAGATAATTTCATTACCTCGTATGCTTCATTCATACCCATGACACCATGCCTTTAGACTTGTAGAATCTCTTAACTAACTTGTACTATCTGATTTGTTGTTTAATATTAACAGTGTTTAGGATCAATTTGAAGTGTGCTCCATAAATTGTTTGTGTCTTTGGGTGTCGCTTTGTTTGCATTTCTTATGTAGGACACAAGCAAGCGTGATAACTACTTCAGGAGTCTATTACTTTGCCAATATTTTTGATAATAGAGTCGCATTTTAGAATCCTACACGGGTCCAATAAAAGGGATTTGTTGAAACAAGAACGGTTGCAGGAGCAAACGATTTTAGCAAGGATTTTCTTTTTGGCAAAAATTTTAGCGTCACTTCTTACACGTTCTTCCATGGTGCTTGGTGTTGAAACCAGGCAGATGGTAAGTGCTGTGAGAGAAGCTCCAAATTCTTGGAACAAAACCAGGGCGGTGACGGTAATGATTGTAAAAACAACAATTACAACAAAAGAAATAGATTCTCTCCTTTGAACTGTTACACTCATTTCCATTTAGAGGAGCTATTTTGGTCGAAGTTAAATACTACTTTAGGTCTTTTTTTTTTTTTTTTATACCTAGAAATTAGAGATTAATTATTAATGTGGTTAAGAATATAAATAATTTTATTATTAAATTTCATAATCGATAGTTCTTCAATTCCGTTTTATACTTTTTAAATTCTAACAAGGGATAGTTCAATTTTTTTATGTTATCAGTTGTCCAATTTATTTGTCAAATTTTCTTTTAAACGCAATTTTAAAGGCCTTTTTTAAAAAAAAACTAATTTCGCTTCTGTTAACAATTATTTCATTCTTTACAAGAAGTAAGGGACTTTCGGTCCATAGTTTAGCCCATAGTTTTTAGTTCAGCATCTTCCTTCAATTTTCCCTTCACCTCTGGAAAAACATCATGCTAAATAATCGGCGAATATCGAAACCAAAATCGTAAAACTAAAAATTTTCTTAACCGATACCAAAGAAGGCAGGGACCTCTGGTATCGGTTTTGCTCTGGAAGAAAGGGGGAAAAAGCATCGTTCGGTTAATCAAAAATTGATTGTGGTGAATACCAAACTCCCAGCCCCTGTCAGGCAAGTACTCGAGTGTCATATCAAGAAAAATTAACTTGGCCCAATAATTTATTTGATTTTAAATGAGCAGTGTTAGGGGCACTCGCCCCTGCACTCTCCAGTCAACACATGCTTTTTTATTGGGCCACATAAGCTTGCGTCCGCTATGAAATGATCAACTCTCCCTAAACCAGCATAACGTGGCCCAATGAAAATGGAAGTGTTGGTTGGAGAGTGCAAATGGCGAGTGCTCCTAGCATTGCTCAATTTAAATTTAGTAAAGAAACTATTTTCGTTATAGGGTGATCATGACCAATGATGAGACGAGAAAAATGGAAATGTTGAAGAGAACAATAAAAAATTTAGTGAAAGCGAAGAAACAAAAGAAACCAACACGAGCAACTATTTATTTTTTCTAAAAAAAAAAAAAGGGGTGAAAAAGCGGCGTTTCCTAAAAACATGGAAAATTCTTCTTAAGCCCTCAAACTTATTTCAAAATAATATTTAAGCTTTTAAACTAAAAATAAAGCAAATAAGTCTTGCAACTCCACTAATGATACAAAAAAGTCTTTTTCATTTATAGGTGTTCATGCTTTTAAGGTAATATTAAACATGAAATATCATTTGGCCTGTTTGTGAGAAGGATTTATCTGCACACTTAGTAGAGTTAGGGGGTTTATTCGTTTTATTTTTAGTTTAGGGGCTTAAATACTATTTTTGGATAAGTATGAGGGTTTAAGAAGGTTTTTTTTTCCCAAAAACGTTATCACAACGTGCCATCTTTATAAAGGAAGTGTGTCAGGCAAGTACTCGAGTGTAATATCAAGAAAACAGAATCCTAGTTCCTAGATTGTCTTCAACCGACCAATTGGATAATCTTAAAAAAGCGGTTGACCATAGGGAGAGACTGTCAGAAAACTTACCCAACACATTTTCCAAACTTTTAAACTCAAATAATTCTTTTACCGCGAGCCCTAAAATTACGTAAAATATATAAACAGAAAGCTCCAAACACAACGATTTTAATGACACCCACATCGCCTATGTAAAACACAATTTTTTGTGAGAAATATGCAATCAAAATTTGGTAAAGTAAAAATATTTAAGGTCTTTGTTTGTTTGATTTTTGTTTTCTCTTGTTTGATCGGTAGGTGTATAGCCAACCAGATGTTTGCCGTTGTCAGTTGTCTACACTTAATGACTCGAGACCATGAGGTTCTGGAATCTTCCCTCATGATTTGGGAACCCGCCGCCACTTTTTCTTTTTTTATTATTCTTTTGTGGAAAGCTTGCAAATTCTCCACGTGCCAACACACCATTCCTTTTTATCCCCTACAAATAGGCATCTCCTAGAATCACAGCCATTCAAATGCGGCAGCACCTTAGACATCCAACAGGAAAGCTTGTGTACTTATGTAGCTCGAAACCACCACCGTCCCACCATTAATGATCTACGTGTACATATAAAATGGGTTTGCGTTAAATATATATCTTTTTAAATTTTATATTAAAAATAAAATTTAATTTTTAATTTATTAA
>BPVZ01000031.1:1361608-1371789 GCA_020521535.1 Rubroshorea leprosula
ATATTTAAAATTAATATTTAAAAAAATAATATTTTATAATTTTAATAACCTAACATTATTATTGATATATAAATCTTGGTTGAGGGTTTCAAGTGGGAGGTGGATGAGGGAAATAAAGTGGCTTTTTGGCAAGAGTGGTGGGTTGGAGATAAAAATCTTAGGGATTTATTTCCAAGGTTATTTGCGTTATCTGTGAAGAAGGAAGGAAAGGTTTTTGAAATGGGATTTTGGGAAGAGGGTAGATGGTGTTGGCGAGTTGAGTGGAGGAGGGGTACAATAGGACGTGAGAAAAATGAGGAGGAGCTGTTGGAGAAGGCACTGGTGGGTGTACAACTAAAGGAGGGGGTTGGGGATGTTTGGAAGTGGGTTCATGAGATGGAAGGCAAATATGTTGTAAAATTAGCTTATAATTTTTTAGCTTCTACGGAGCATGTTTTAGAGGACCAGATGTGCAAATTAATATGGTGCAGTTTGGTGCCATCCAAAGTGGCTTTTTTTGGGTGGTGATTGTGTTTAGATAGGCTCCCAACAAAGGAAAACCTTCAAAAACGTGGGATACAATTATAGGAGGGGGTATTTTGCGAATGCTGTAATGGGACAGTGGAGGAAGTTAATCATTTATTTTGTGTATGTTATAAGGCATGGTTAGTTTGGGCACAAGTGTCGAGTTGGTGGGGTTTGGAGAGTGTCTTGCCTAATACAGTTGTGGGAATGGCAGAATTTTTCTTATGTGGTTTGGGCAGAATAGTTGGTAAGGAGATGGGATCCTATATTTTTCTAGTGGTCGCCTGGTACTTATGGTATAGGCGGAATGTTCAAGTATTTCGAAAAGATGAAGGAATAATAGAAAACCTGCTGGAAAGGGTGCAAGTTAAAACCTTTTTATGGATTAAATCTAAAGTGAGTGGCTGCGTTTTCTCTTTTCATGAATGGCAATCTTGTCCGATGGAGTGTGCTATGTCTGTCAAAAATCATAAAAGGATGAGGAAGCAGTTCTATAAGGCTTTCGTGTCCTTTAGTTGATGGGTTGGCAGTGCAGACGGTTTTGTTTTTGATGTGGTCTTCAGGTTTTGTCAAATTCTAGTTGTAAGGAGCTTGGCTCTCATTAGATGTGGGTACCAAATATTGTATATGGGTAGAAGCACACTTGTGCTTCATTAAATAAAAAGTTTTATTTGGCTGATAAAAAAAAATTATTGATATATAATCTTCAAAATGCCAGGCAACCCACTATAGATTAGACAAGCTTTACTCTTTTAAACAAAGCCAGGCAGGAGGCTGCCCATCAAAGATCTTATAGTTCCTAGACCCCCTTGGTTCTTTGAACTTGAAAGACAAAGCATGATCATTAAAGTTTAAATTTCGTATTTTATGATTCTTGCAGCAATTTAAATGTTAATTTCAGCTTCTAAAATGTAAAGAATCTGTTTAAAATTTTATTTTTTAATTAATATTTTCAAAATTAAAAAAATTGTCAAATTAAAATTTTAATTCATATAAATCATGCATATCAATTTTTATATTTTAGAATCTTCTATATATTCTTTTCCATATTCTCATCTTTTAAAGTTTCTCTTTTAAATATGAAGATAGTCAAGCCATGACAGATGTTAAAATATTGGACAGCGATACGTACACCCATGAACCGGCACCCATTTTTACACCCAAATTGGTTTAAACAATAAAATTACAAATTTACCCTTCTCACTAAATCTATTTCCCAACAACCAAATCCCAGCAAAATTCAAGCACATTCAACAAAACTCAAGCATTCAAGCACATTCAACAACCAAATCCAAGCAAAATTCAAGCATTCAAGCACACTCAACAACAAAATCTCAGGAAAACTCAAGCATTTCACCAAATCCATCCATCCAAAAAAAAAATAATAAGAATTTCTCTGGTGAGAACCCAGCTCGGGTTCTCCGGTGGGAACCCGACTGGGTTCTCTGATGAGAACCCGAGCTGGGTTCTCCGGTGGGAACTCGAGCTAGGTTCTCTGATGAGAACTCGAGCTGGGTTCTCTGATGAGAACTCGAGCTGGGTTCTCCACTGAGAGAGAGAAAAAAAAAAAAGAAGAAGAAAGAAAGAGGTGAGGGAAAGAAGAAGAATGATCGGTGATGAAGGTGATGAGAAGATTAGAGATGGGTGATTGATGATGAAGAAGAATGATCGGTGATGAAGGTGGAGGATGATGAAGATCGGAGATGATGGGTAAAAATGGTGATTAGAGGATGATGGAAGAAAAAGAGGATGAATGTTAAATTTGTAATTTTATTCTTTGGTTTATACAGGAAAACTTTTATTCTATAATATGTGCACCCACCGGTGTTGAACCGGTGGGTGTACATATCTTTATCCTAAAATATTACATCATGCATATTTTATATTCCCATATATGTATATATATATATATATATATATATGCAAGGCCCTTATTCAAAGAAATATATAGTGTCTTGGTCAAATTAACTCAAAATGAGAAAATTTAGAGTTGCGGAATGGATTTGATGAGATATATAGTTTGAGTTAGATGAAGATAGCTGCGCTAACATAAGTGATTCAATTAATATCTTAAATCACTTTAATGATTCGTTTTTGGGTTTCTTTAGATTCTTTGCACGCATGGGATTTGAATAAAATAAAGTGTACATATATGTCACTTTTAGAAAGAAAAGGAAAGAGTGATTACATGTGAGGCCACACAAATCATGCGTGTTAATAAAAAAAAATGGTGTTGAAACCTAGAAGGTATTACGCTAAAAGATGCATATACTCTTTGTTTTTCCATCAATTAATCTTTTAGGAAGCACCTGGCCTCTTGGCCTAGTGGCAATTGCCACTTTTAGGTGGGTTCGACCCACCCCATGATTATTGTTTAAAAAAAATAATAATAATCCTTTAAGAAATGCACCTGCAGTTTTCGATTGTTTTGATTAAATGTATTTAAACTCATGATTTTGATCAAAATTTAAAATTATAATGTGTAACCTCCTCTCTCCCTCATATTCCCCTGTTCAAAAAAAAATTAATCTTCTGGGAAATAATGAAGGAACTGGAACCACATCTCTTCTCTCTCCGTCCCATCATTAACTCAGTCATGCAGACGTACGCATCCTTATCGGCTGACACGGTTTCATCCCATAGTCTGGGATCTTTTTTTTTTTTTGGTGAAAATAGTCTGGGATTGAGAGTAATTCTGCTGTTTGGCAGTTTTGGTGATGATACTATGGATGGAGTACTTTTTGTATTTTTTAATATAAAATTATTTTATTGACCGAAAAAAAAAAAAGAAATTGCTAAGAAAGTGATGAACTTTTTGTAAGGACGAATCTTCTATATGTATGCACCCATGTTCGCTGACACGGTTTCATCCACACTCTCGAGAGCGAAGGGGTAAATAAAAGTGTCTATTTTAGAATTTTTTATTTAAAAATATTAATTTTTAATTTTTTTATTTAAAAATATTAATTTTTATTTTTTTATTTAAAAATATGAATTTTTAATTTTTTTATTAAAAAATTAATTAGATGATAATACTAACATAATAAATAAATTTGTTAATTGAAATATTAAAAGTTGACATATTTAAATATTAAAAATTAAAAAATAATATTTTTAAATAAAAAATAAACTAACAAACTAACAAAATGTAAAGTTCACATCCTGATTTGTATTATTTCTCACACTCTCGACACTAGAAAATGATATATTTTATTTTTAATTGAAAGACGTTTTTACATTGTGTTTGGTATATTTATTGTATTTATTATTATTAATTTATGTAAAAAAATTATAAAAATAAATTTTATTTTTAATAACAATATTATTTAAAATAATTCAATTAAATAATTAATAAATTTTAAATAAAAATTTATCTGTTATCTAAATTCATAATAAATTTATATAATAATTACATCTTTCGCTTATTCAAAAAGTAAAAGATTCTTTAATTTAATTACCAAAATTGCCCATCACACTTAAGCGTCTTATCATACAAGTAAAGAAGGGCACAACCGTTATTCTGAATGGTCATGAAAGCAAATGTTGATCGAATCTGCCCCTCAAAGCACTACAAAACAAAACGATGGAATTGATCTATCATTGGGTCTCAACAATGCTCTGGCAGCCAACTTTTATTTGTTCAGTGGGACACGTGCACTTGTCTTTTCTTTTCTTTTCTTTTTTTATGAATAACACGTGTAATTTTTGTAATAGTTATAAATTTTCCCTAAAATCACATAAAGAAATGATTTTTATATAATTTTTTATTTTATTTTTATATAATTTAACATATTATTTAAATAATTAATTTTTTTAATTTATATAAAATTTATAATATTAAATTTATTTATTTAATAAAATATAAAAATTATATAAAAAAAATAATATTAAAATATTTTCCTTATAGTACCGCATATTGTGATCTTCAGCCTTCAGATTACACTGCCTCACCTTCTTCTTCACACCAACTTCATAGCTTTCAAGGTTCATTTTTTTTTTTTCTGGCCGAAACACTAAGCCAGCAAAAATGGCTTTGGTTTCAACTCAGACACTGCCCTATTATTCTACTTCTACCGGTGGAAAGCTTACCTTCCCAAAACATGTGGTTGGGAAAATAGGTATGCTTTTTCACCCAAAACTGCAAAATGAAAGAAAGGCTGAATTGAAGGTGTTTTTGGAAGTTCCTAAAGAGGGTAGTCGCCCGTTTGAGGTAACCGCATCACTTCAAAAGGAGGGAAATGGTGATAGAGTGGTTCTCTTGGCGAGTGGGTGGAAGCCTATTGTTAGGGAACTTCAACTGAAAGAAGGAGACACGGTGAGTATTTTTCTCTTAAATAACACGGAGTGGACTTATTTAATGGCAGTGACAAGGGCTCCAGAGGCCAAACGAGTTGATGAGGATGTAGTACCGGAAGAGGCTCCAATAAGGATGGAATTTGACCTGAACCAGCCTGTCCAAGTCCAACTCGAAATGGAAATCAATCTGAACCAACCGAATCAACCGGTATGTATGGAGTTCGACCTCAATGAACCGGCATACCCCCACATGGAGATGGATGAGGATGTAGTACCGGAAGAGGCTCCAATAAGGATGGCATTTGACCTGAACCAGCCTGTCCAACTCGGCATGGAAATCAATCTGAACCAACTGAATCCACCGGTAAGGATGAAGTTCGACCTCAATGAACCGGCACCCGCCCACATGGAGATGGATGAGGATGTAGTACCGGAAGAGGCTCCGATGAGGATGGAGTTTGACCTGAACCAGCCTGTCCAACTAGACATGGAGAACAATCTGAACCAACCGAATCAACCGGTAAGGATGGAGTTCGACCTCAATGAACCGTCCCCCGCCCACATGGAGATCAATCTCAACGATGAAGAGTGAAGGATGGGAGCAGGAGAGTGGAGTGGTATGTTATATATATACTGATATACGTTAATGGTTTAACTGTTATTTTTATAAATTTTTTTGTACAAGAATATCCCTCCCCTTCCCATAATTTCTTCTCACTTGTCTCAAGATTCATATTGAAGATATCTATTTTAGAGTTTTGAACTCATCTTACCCATGCACGAATGTGAGTTCAATTTCTTTGCTTGTCATCCTTTTTCAGGCCCCCCCCCTTTTTTTTTTTCCAGGTTCTTTGTTGGACAACTTTGGAGATTGACTTGTACAAGAGCTCCGCAAAAGTGGCAGAAGAGTTGCTTTTTTACTATATATATATATATATTTTTGATCGGCAGTTGCTTTCTTACTATTGTTGTTGTTGTTGTTTTTTTTTTTTTTTTGGGGTAGGGTGGGAGACTTCAGACTTGAACCTGCTGAGTGCAGGGATGAGCAGAGGATGAGGCCCACAAAAAGACCCACAGCACAGCGCTCGCGCGCGAAGCAAATGGGTTTTGTTGGTTTGTGTTGCTCAGGATGAACAGTATGACATTTGTCAGTACGGCTTACTTGGGATTGGTTTTTTTTTTTTAATGTTTGGGATTGGTTGATTTTGTCCTGTCGTGTTTGTTCCTGATATTACATGAGTGGAGTATTTATTTAAAATTGGAAAACTTGAATTTAGATTTCTTTTTTTGTTTCATCCATTTGAGTTTATATATATATATATCGCGATTGATTTTTCCCTTAATTTAATTATTATATAGTTTTCCAACTGACTACAAAATCCACACCTGGGCCCTAGCTGTTGACAGAGAATTCCTCAGGCGATCGACATTTACTTTTGGAATCAACTTCGGCAATGTGTGGTCGGCTGTCGCCGGTGAAGACGCAAAATCCAGTGAGATGACGCTGAAAGAGTTCCGACCTCCACAGATCTAATGGGCAATGCCTGCCGGCCCATAGAAGGTTTAGTAAAAGATTCCGAACATAAAGAAGTTAGTTTGCGAACACGTGATAGGGTACTATCTATGATTTGAAATGTCGGCTCTCTTTTTATTTTTTAATAATTTAATAGAAGAAAGGAGAACCAGTATTCTATGCAAATGATGTTTTGGGTTTTTGTTTCTCCGAGCTCTCAGAGCTTTCAGGCGCCGTCATGGCGCTGCTAATGAATCTCTCGTTTCATTCTTCGCTATTTTTCCTTCTTTTCCACCCGTTTCTCACACTTTGCATTTGATTTCTTTCCCATTTAGTGTAGTCTTTGTTCAATTTTCGAAAATTCTAAAATTATTTTTTGCTTTTTTTCCCTCCAATCAAACCCTAATCTAGATGCGGTTTTTTGCTCTGAATGCAATGAGAGTCTTTCTGCCGTCGATCTGGTGCTGCCTCAAGATAAGGATTCGAGTGCTTCAGTCCAAAGGATTGGAGCCTTCATAGATAATGGTTTGGTTACTGGTGAATCGAAGGAGTTATGCTTGGTCTCCAAAGCCGGAATTTACATCTCTGTAGATTCAAAGAATCGAATAGATCAAGCCATGCTTATTGGTTTTTTAAATCAACCGAGAAGCTCAAAATCTTCCTGGGCAATGGTTTGGAGGCAGGTGAATCGTTGGAGGTATGTCTGGTTAGCAGTGCTGAAGGGTTTTCTCTCAGTGTGGGTTTATCACTAGCCTGAGCTTGTCTCGTGGAATCTATGGGTGCGCTTTAGCAGGAAAGAGAAGCTCCTTCCTTGTTGCCGGCAGTACTTTACCAGATTTCCTGATGAACGAGATCCACGAGTTGAGTTTTCCAGCTATCAAATATGAAGATGCAATTGAGTGGTTAAAAGGTAGGTGGCTAAATCAGTGGCAGTTCTGTATGCTTGGTTTGCTTTGAATGTCTGGGTTGCGGTAATTGTCAGGAGTATGATTTATTTAGAATCCCTGAATTTTCTTGAGTATGGTCCTGGTAAGAATTTTTTTAAGCATAAAAATATGAACAGAATTAAGTCCATATATAAGTCCGTATATATATATATATATATATAGTAGATTCCACTTAATGCTGATTCAATTTTTGATGTTAATGCTGTGGTTAATGGTGGGATGGCAATGCCTTTTTTGGGTTTTGGTGGCTGTCATGATGATATGATTGCCTTACATGAGAATGCCCAGTTGGTAGGATCCCTCCTGGTTATAGGGGCTCAAATGACATATCTAGTTAAGAATGACTCATGTCTGTTTATGTTTCTAGCTCATTTACTAATTGAACAAAAGAGAAGAATAAGACTGGCACTGGTCTTGTGGGTGACCAATTTCCGAGTGGGATTAGATTTGCTTTATCTGTGATGTGGTAGACTCAATTCCTTGCTGGGAGATTGCTGGTTGGTTGGTACAGGGTGATGGACATTAAAAACACTTTGGATTTTGGTCCTTTTCTTATTCTTTTCGACGATTGTGTTATAGGAATTGTGGTCTCAAACTTGGCTCATCGCTGATTTTTTATTAAGTTGTTTTGTTCCTTTATGTCATCTTATGGGAGTATATGGTGGATAGAGGTGGATGCCTGCTATGGCTGGATAGGGTGGTTGGTGCTCTTAGATCGCCTTTGGTTCGGGATGTGATTAAGAATGATTCTGAAGCTACAGAATCCAATACTCAAGAGTTGGTGTGAAGAGAAACTATTGCACTAGTTTGGCGATGGTGTTTCTAGATGTTGTCATGGTATCTGCTGCCAATCTGCTTAGATCTGAAAGTTTGGTATGGTTTTGTGCCTCTATAGCAACAGGGATTGGAGTGATGGAGATTAGCACAGTAGTGCAGCAATACCTTTTTATATCACCAAGCCTTTTCCATTTTGCTGGTATTCTTCCAGAGAAGAATGATTCAGAGTTCACACCACAACACAACTTGGAAAAAAGGATGAGCTGCTGGCCTTTGGCTGGGGAACTACCACCCCCTTGCTTTCTCAATGTGGCTGCAGATCATTCTTCCAGAGTTGGCTATTTATCAATAGTTTCTGTGGTTTTGGTTTTCTTGATATATTTATAGTGGTATTAAATTATCAATTAAAAAAATTAAATTGTGAAACTAATTAAATTTTTAACTTTATCGGCCATTAATTTCAAACACAGTGATTCGCCTTGATGCAAATATTAGGCTAAAACCAATTTTTAGTTTCTTATCTTATAAAATTAGTAGGTTTTAATCCGTAATCTTATAATATGACACTTTTAACCTTTTATCTTACAAAATTAGTAGGTTTTAACCTCTCACCTTATAAAATTGATAAGTTTTAACCCATCACCTTATATTATAACACTTTTAGCCTCTTATATGTACAAATTGAAGAAAATAGTCATCACTTAACAATAAGTTATAATATTCTATTAGTTCTGTTAGTTGACTATCAGTTTTGTTAATAATATTTATTAATAAATATTATTTTTTGCTGTTCAAAAAAAAAACTGATTGTTAGCATCCATTAATATTCCGTTAATGAAACTAACAAATAAAATTGATTTTAAATTTTATGTTTTTTATAACAGAATGCTAACAGATGTTAACAGTTAACTAACAGAACTAATAGAGTGTTATAACTTAATGTTAGGTAAAGGCTATTTTCTTCAATTTGTATAGTTGAGGGGCTAAAAATGTCATAATATAAGGTAAGGGGTTAAAACTTATCAACTTTGTAAAGTGAGAGGTTAAAACCTATTAACTTTATAAAGTAAAACGTTAAAAATATCATGTTATAAGGTAAAAGATTAAAAATATCATATTATAAAAAAAATTAAAACTTATTAATTTTATAAGATAAAAAATTAAATGTTGATTTTTGTCGCAAAAATTATTGCAAGTTCATTATCAAAATAAATATATATTTATATATTATTGGAAGTTTTGCTTTTTGACAATTGTAGTGGGAGGCTGAGTCATGTAATTTTGTCTTCATCTTCTTGTTTTCGGTTAAAATGTCAAATCTAGTCCTTGACTAAAAAAGTGGTAAAAATATTCAGCGACAAAAAAGTGCATAACTGCAATGCAATGGATGGCATACATTTATTGTTTTGACTGATATTGACTTTTGACAATGACTCATAAAAGAATGAAAGAATTATAGTGTTGAATTTTTAATTTAAGAACATGTTTAGCTGAACTTTTAAGAGTTTTAATTTTTTAGTATTATTTATATTTTATAAGTTTAAATTTTTTTAATTTTTAAAAAATTTCAAATAGTAAAAATTTAAAAAGTTTACTATTTTTCACTTACTTTTTCATATCTCTAAACATAACTTTAAAATTTTTTTCCTAATAAAAATTTAAGGTTAAACCTTCATTTTGGTCCCTCAACTATTGTACGGACCCCCGACTTAATCCCTCAACTCAAAAAATCCCTGATTTGGTCTTTCTGTTTACCATTTTTACCCCAATTTAGTCCCTCCGTTAAAAATCCAATGACGTGTCCGGTTAATTAACTGAAGCATGATGATGTGTCAAAATAGAATGACACCTCATGCACACCTGTAAAAAAAAGATGACATGGCAGTATGATTCAGATCCAAAATCAAAAAAGAAAAGAGTGGGCCCCACCTCTTGCAAAGCTTGAACTCTTCTCCCCCTTTCTTCCCCATTCCCAGTTCTCAGTTCCTCATCTTGCCTAGCCTTCTTCATCAATCAATTCCTTCATCATCATGAAACAACAAGATCCACAGAAAAAAAAAAAATCTCTTTTTTTTTTTTTTTTTTTACTTTTTGCTCTTGGGTTCGTTCGAACCTAGGAAGCCGCCTGGGTTCGTCCTCCTTGG
>BPVZ01000031.1:1399733-1414351 GCA_020521535.1 Rubroshorea leprosula
TTTATTTATTTATTATTATTATTATTATTATTTGCTCTTAGATCATGTGAAATGTCTTGTGTTTTCTACCAAAGCTATTTTGGTCAAAATTTTTTATTGAAATAATTTAAATTCTATAAAAACACTTTAGGCACTTCAAAGTGCAATTTACCCATTTCGTTCTTCTTTCTTTTTGCTTTTCCCTTCCTCCCGACTTCCACTCCTTTAATTTCTTTCATTTTCTATTTTCCATTAATTTTAATCTTATTAGTTTATTTCTTTTACAATTTACAAGTTTGTTTCAATTAATATTGATATCAATTTTATTTTTTATAGGATTTTATAATAGAAATTAAAGGCATTTTAAGAAGGCATCTCATTTGATACTTCTATTTTTTTATTTTATATATTTCATTAAAATTTTGTAATTTTTTCTTTTTCATTAAGTTTCCCATTTAGTTTGTAATTTGTGATTAACTCTTTCTTGGTGTTAAGGGCTGGAGCAACCAAAAAAAAATAAAACAGTTAGTAATTAACTCTCTACTGTTTAGCTTAAATTTAAATATTTTTATAAAACTTTGCTTTTTGTTATATAATATTCAATTTAAAATTTTGATATATTTGGATTTGGATAAAATAAATAGATTTTTAAATATTAATTAAATGTATTTTGTAATTATATAAAAATAGTAATTATATGTATACTATAATTACATAAATATATTAATTTTTTTAATTTGAAAATAATATTTTAGTCAAATATTTTGACCGAATTAGTCTAAAATAGAAGATTTTGTAGTAAAATTTTCGACCAAAATTTTTTTTTATCAAAATTGTCCAACATTTTTGGTTAAGATGAAATTTTGTCTGAATTGTTATTTCGTACAGTAAATATTAGAATCAACAATTTGGTCAAATTCTTATTTATTCAGTCAAGATGCTTGGGCGAATAAACCCCTATTTCTGGTAGTGTTTATGCTAATTAATTTAATAATTTTATATAAACAAATTAGTGAAAACTAAATTTTTTTTATCTAATTGAAAATATACAACATACACTATGTGAATTAGGGAAAAAAAAGTTTTCAATTGTCATTTATTTGTTAAATAACATCATCAAATCAAATTTTATGCAAAAATCAAATTAACACAACTTAAACAAACTAAAAAAATTAATACTTTGAACACAAATTTGATTTAAACGTCCACAAAATTAGCCCCCTTATCTCAAATCTTGGCTCCATCGCCAGGCATATATCCTTACTTTAAAAGATGATGGGCAAAAATCTTCAAAATTGATAAGGTAAGGGGCAAAGCATGAGTTTTTGCCCCACTCTACCATGGCAACCACAATGCGTACATGGCTTTTTGTTAGAGCCTTTTTCTTTTTCTGGAATGGCTAGGTAAGTTAGGCCACAACGTGAACGTGATGGGCAAAGGAAATATGCTACTTTGGGCAAAGGTCAAATGTTAATGCCACACCAATCTTTGTATACTGTTTCTTAAAATACTAACTCAGTTTAATTTATTAATTAAAAATAATTAATAATTATAAATGCTAGTTAGTAAATAATAAAATTACTATTATTTATTACTTAATAATTTAAAATAATTTATAAATTATTTTTTTATCCGCCTAATGATAAAATTTCATTAATTGGAGTATAAATCTATAAATTATTGTTTTCAGATACCATAACTAATAGATAATATTATTGCCACACCTTCAATTACTAATATTACAGCTTTCTATCTTAATCAGTCATTGTGCCCTTTAATTTATTAAGAAACAATATATATAGTATGGATCCACTCACACAAATTTTACACATTACGCTTATATAAAATCTTAATCATTCATCTCTCTATTGTAAATGGTTGTTATTTATCATGACTTTTTAGATTAAAAAGATTTATTTATATTTATTAAAAATAATTATATTTTTTATTTAAAAAGTTGTATTAAATATTGACTATTAAAAGTGAAGAGATGAATAACTGAAATTTTATATAAATGTGGTGTATAGGATTTATATGTAAGTAGATTATTTCTCATATGTATGTATGTATATATATATATATATATATATGAGAAAAGTGTTTTACAGCTAGTCTTCTTGAATAATTTTTGGAGGACTTGTCTAAAAATTCATCTTCTAATTAATATTTTCCAAAACCAATCACTTGAATTGAAAGTGCTATTGACATAAATCAAGCATATTAATTTTCATAATAATCTAATAGATCTAACTACTTCTTTGTTGATAATACAAAATTTAACACTATTAAACATATGTTAGTAAATATAGTTTATTTGATTAAAGAGTTATAAGTTTTAGATTAGGCTAAAATACTAATTTAGTCCTTCAACTTTTAAATTTACATCAAAAGTGTCCTTCAACTACAAAAAGTACCAAAATAGTCCTTAAGCTTTGAAAACAAGAACCAACTTAGTACTTGAACTTGAAGACAAGTACTAATTTAGTCCTTGAACTTTGATTACGAATGCCAATTTGGTATTTTAACTTTGATTACATGTCAATCTATATGTAAATGAAAATATACTACAGTGGCAAAATATGACTATTTGATTTTACACATTATTAGTATTTGAAAAAAAAAAAAACTGGTTTTGTGGCAATATAATGAGTCACATGGCACTTCTATTAACGAAAGGACTATTTTAGTATGAAAAATTAAAGTTTAGGGACAATTTTGGGGTTTTTTGACGTTAAAAGACAATTTCAATACAAATCTAAAAGTTAAGGGATCAAATTGACATTTTAACCTTTTGATTAACATGAAGATTAACATAGTCTACATGAATAAAACTTAATTCAACAATTGATTTTTAAAAATATTAATTAGAAGGCAAGCTTTTAAACAGGTCTTCTAAAAAAACTTTAGAAGGATGACTTGCCCTACACTAATCCTTTTTTTTTTTGAACAGCCAAAAGTAATATTAATTAAAAAACGGAGTACAAGGGGTACCCCAAACCCATTAACATCTCAACTGGAAAAGCATAAGTTTACATCCGTATGGTGTCGACACCAAAATTGTGTGTCAACACCACGTCCGTGTCGGACTTCTTGGTGCTCACCGTATGGTGTCCACACCAAATTTATGTGTCGACACCACACCCGTGTCGGGTTTTCTGTCCTCTTTTGCAATTTCTCCACATCTCATTGTTTTGATCATCAAACCCACTGGCACGGGAAACCCCTACTGCTTAAAAAACACCTTCATATGGTATTACTGCAGACATCATATCAGCTCACCTTGCTCAAGCTCTTCCAATCTTAGTTTTGGAACTTTTACTGTTCGGCATCTACTTGGAGCATTGCACCAGTCCGCAAAAGAGTATGTCCAGTCTTCAATTTTGCTCTTTATCCAGCAGTATGAATTGTATTGTACCATGTGGAACACTTCATCAGTGGACACTTGCTTTGCCTCAAAAATTCTACGGTTCCGAGTTGACCATAAGGCCCAGATTGTAGCATACCATATCACCTGCCACCCTTTTTGGTTTCTACCCGCCCAGCTATGTTGGAGAAAAGCATCCTTACAACTCCTGGCCATGACATACTTGATTTCCCACCATGCGAGATTTTTGTTCCAAATTTTTCTTGAAAAATCACACCACAGTAGTAGGTGGTCCTCATTTTCTGCTATTTCTGCACAGAAACTGCACTTAGCATCTGCTTCTTGTCTAATGATATTTCTCTTCAAGAGGTTTACCTTGCAAGGTGTACGTCCAAGCACTGACAGCCAATTAAAAGCACAGATTTTCAATGGGATTGTCAAGTTCCAGCATCTCTTAAGACATTTGATTTCATCCCCTTCTTCTGTTGTTGTTAGCATCTTGTATGCTGATTTTACTGTGTATTCACCGTCTTTTTCATATCTCCACCACCATCTATCGTCGGCGTCTTTTCGAACTTGCACATTTTGTATGGTGCTCCGAAGTTGTGTTTCTTGGTCCTGTTCCCTTGTTGATAATCTTCTCCTCCATTTTAATCTCCATCTCCATGAACCACCTATCCATTCTCCCATTTGCTGCACCGTGCTTTGTCTATCTGTGGAAAGATAAGATAATCGAGGGAACATTACTTCTAAGCTATGAGATCCCACCCACACTTGTCTCCAAAAGGAGACCTTAGCACCATCTCCTATAACCAACTTAAAGCCCGACTTCACCCAATCCCGTTTCCCCTCAATCAACTCATTAATTTTGCAAACATCTTTCCAACATCTAGATCCCCTGTTCTGCCCCTTTGTTATCCATTCTCCCCAGCTTCCTCCTTCCCCTCCATATTTATCTAAGAGCACTCTTCTCCATAAGCCTCCTTGCTCATTAACTAATCTCGCCCACCATTTCCCCATCAACGCTAAAATAAACATCCTAAGGTCTTTAATACCCATCCCCCCTTGTTTCCTATCCTTACAAACTTTATCCCACCTTACCCATGCAATCTTGTTTCTCTCCTCACACCCACCCCATAAAAATTTCCTTCTAATTGCATCAATCTTTTTTATCACTCCATCAGGTAAGAGATAAGTAGACATAAGGAAGACAGGAAGACTAGTCAACACGGAGTTTATAATGACAATATGCCCCCCCAAGGATAAGAACCTATTTTTCCAACCAGCCAACTTCCTTCCTATTTTGCTTATCAGTTCTGCCCATGTGTCCTTGCTTCTCAAACTTGCTCCAATTGGCATGCCCAGGTAGGTCATGGGTAGTTTACCCGTTTTGCAATTCAAGAATATGGCCCAATGTTGATAGACTTCCTCTTCTATATTCATTCCATACAACTTGCTTTTGTTGTAGTTGATTTTGAGTCCCGAAACCATTTCAAAGATCCTCAATATACTTTTAATTGCCTTGACATTTCTTTTCGAGGCCTCTCCAAAAATGATAGTGTCATCCGCAAATTGGAGATGAGAAATTTTCAGCCCCTTCGAGCCTACCGTCATTCCATTGAACAAATCTTTTTTTTCAGCGGATGCTAATAGTTTTGAAAGGCCCTCAGCGGCTATAAGGAACAAGAAGGGGGAGAGAGGGTCGCCTTGTCGCAGACCCTTGCTCACACTGAATTCCTTTGTTACACTGCCATTCAATAAAACTGAGATTGTGCTTGAGCGAAGACACTCCATAATCCACTTCCTCCAAACATTGTCAAAGCCCATGCGCATCAGCATATAATCTATGAAATTCCAAGAAACCTTGTCGTAGGCTTTCTCGAAGTCAATTTTGAAGATGAAGCTCTTTTTCTTCTTCTTCTTAATCTCGTCGATGGTTTCATTGGCCACAACTACACTGTCCATAAGCTGTCTCCCTTGTATGAATGCTGACTGTTGTTCGCTTATCAACCCCTCCATCACCTTCTTCATCTGTTTGCAAGTAGTTTTGCAATAATTTTGTACATGCATCCGATTAGCGAAATTGGTCTATAGTCCTCAATTCTTACTGGGTTCTCCTTTTTTGGAATTAGAACAATGAAAGATGCATTTGAGCCTCTTACTAATCTTCCACTTGTATGAAAGTCTTCAACGAATTTTACAACATCATCCTTCACTATCTCCCACATTGCTTTGATAAACCCGAAATTGCATCCATCTGGTCCTGGGGCCTTTGAACTGTCACAGTCCCACACAGCTTCCTTTATCTCTTCTTCTGTGAATTGTGCAGTCAGCATTATGTTTTGCTCAAGTGTGACCTTCTTGAATTCAATTCCCTCCCATATTGGTCTTTCCCAATCATCTTCTATGAATAGTTCCTGGAAGTACTTCATGACACCTTCCTTTAGATCTGTGATCTCCATTAGTTTCGTGCCTCCCACCTCCAGGTAGTTAATTTCATTTCTACGCCATCTGCCTTTGATGCATTGATGAAAAAACTTTGAGTTTGCATCTCTGAGTTTGAGCCATTGAGTTCTTGCTTTTTGTCTCACCATACAATCTTTGATCTACATTTTTTGCCACAGATCAACTTCATTCTTCTTTTTGAATTCCAACTCCTCTTCAGTCAATGTTTGAGCTTCACCTTTCACATCTATTTGGAGTATCACTTCCTTGCATTCTTCTATTGTTTTGTTCAGCTCACTATTGTATTCTTTGCTCCATTTCTTCAAATATACTTTAGTTGCTTTTAGTTTCTCTTTGAGAATAAAGCCACCTGTTCCTTGGAGCTCCTTTGTTCTCCACACCTCTGCCACTTTGTCTTTGAATTCCGAATGCCTAAGCCAAGCATCAAAGAAGCGAAATGGCTTTGGCCCCCAATTCTTCACCTTATTTTTCAATAGCACTGGACAGTGATCTGAGATGCTTCTCATCAAACCCCACTGTTTCAAGCCTTCCCATGTTACAAGCCACTCCTCATTTATTAAAAATCTGTCTAGGCGACTCATGGCTCTCCCATTTGGTTGATACCAGGTAAACCTTCTCCCAATCATTGGTAAGTCGATCAACCCTGTTTCTGCTATGAATGCCTCAAAACCCTCCATCTCCTTCTATATGCCCTGACACCCTCTTCTTTCTTCCTGTGAGATAGTGACATTAAAATCCCCTCCCACGCACACAGCTGTGTCTTTGTAGTTAACAATGTTGCCCAGTTTGCTCCATAATTCATTCTTCCCTTTGCTATCACATGGTGAATAGACATTTATAATGTAAATAGGAACCTTTTCAGTGCCCCAAAAGCCATAGACACCCAAGTATCCTGGTCCCTGGAAAGACTTATCAATCTTAAATATATCACAATTCCATACACATAAAAGACCCCCGGCACTACCTTCAGCATTCATGGTTACCCATTCAAAATTATTCATCCCCCACAATTCACTACAAATACCTCTATCTACATTTCCCAACTTAGTTTCCTACAGCATCAAAAATTCTACTTTCTCCTTACCCACCAAATTCCTTATCTCCCTTCTCTTCCACCGACTTCCTATCCCTCTAACATTGTAGGACACTAGAATCATCAGAACATACCTTCCCCTCCAAGAGTGCATGTTCGATTGTTGGGTTTCTGTTGATTCCTGTCCCTTTCCTCTAGCTACTCCAATTTCTGTAGGATAAGTTCCTCATTCCCCTGTGTCTCTACACCAATTTCTTTTGCAAGTTCCCAAATTTCCTTTGCTCCAAATTCCTCCTTGCTTTTTAAGATGGCCCTGTTACAATTGTTGATATTGTTGTCGTTTATGGACTCACTGGCCACTGCACAATTCACATTGGGGATGAACTCCGGTAAGGACATGTCCGTTGGTTGATTCTTCTTTGTTCTTCCTCTTCTTCTTTTCCTTGCCTCTATTTTGATTAGCTTGGCTGCTTTATAAACTACTGCACATGCCTTTGTCCTTCTACTCTTCTTCCGAGTTTTTGATTCTACCTTCCCCTTCATACACTATCTCACCGTCCCAGTATCGCTGTCCATCTCCTAGAAAAAAGACCTTCAGCTTTCAGTCACACTTGAGCTGCACCCATTTGTTTTTTTCTTTATCTGTTCTGGCCCGTTGCTTCTCACATTATTGGGTTGTTCCTCTATTCCCTTGAGGTGTATAATGGCCTGCAGTGAATCTTGGGTCTGTTTAGAGTTTGCATGGGACTTCTTTTTTGGCCCATTTGCTTTTGGCCCAACCGCCCCTCCATCCACCTTCTTGTTGCTTTTTTGGTTCATTTCCAATCGAGAACCTCTTTTTTCAACTATTGTTTCTTCAACCCAACTACAATTTTCTTCAATTGGTTCCACTTCGTTAATCCCGCTTGCATCATTACTTATTTCAAAATTTGCAGTCGTTAGCCCCATTCTTCCACCCCCATGTGACGTTTCCCCCATCATTTCCTGGCTAGATTTTGAATTTCTCTCCTTGGAAGTGTTATTTTCTGATGCCTCATTTAATGCTTGAGTTGACCACATATCTTGGCACTGCCTTTCCTTTGAGTCCTCCTCATCCCGTTCACACCAAGGCGCCACGTCATTGTCTTCTTCATCTCCAGTATCAGAGGGATTTTCAAATCTTTCAAGCACCCCATTCACGGAGCCTGCTGCTTCTACCGACCCAAGTGACCAAGATTCACTATCATGATCACTACAGGACTTGTTTTTAATCCCAAAATCAGACCTCAAAGTAAACAGATTGTTAGAGTGTTCTTCCTCCGTGCACTGTATATTGTAGAATTCTCCATTTATCTTCACGGTGAGCTTCTTTGATATCATCTCCATGCAGGGTGTAGAAATCAAGACTCTACCAACATCAAATCTTTTTTTGTTGCTGGTGCTATCATCCAAGAAGATAAAATTTCCCTATATCATGCTTAGATCATGGAAGAATTTGGGTCCCCATGCATGTAGAGGAACTCCCTGGCATTTTATCCATGTAAACCTCTGCGTAGCAACCATTGACGGTGACCATGGTCTTACTTCATCGAACCATTGTCCTAACCAATCTCCTGCATTAGTTACTAAGTCTTCCAACTCTTCTTTGTCCACACATTGCAGTAATACAAGCTTCCCACCCATTGGTTTTAGTGAAATAGAAAAATATCCCTCCATGTAGAATTTCTCTTGAATTGTTGGGATTAATTCTACTGCTCGGGCTGTCCCCACAAAACTCCCTTTTACCCATTCAAAATCTGATTCCTCAACTCTAAATTCCCACCCTTTCCATTTGGAATCTTTGCTTTTTGCAATCCATTCCTTTCTTCCTTTTGTCGTGTGAGTGGCTTTTCTGTCCCTGTCCTTGTTTTGTATAATTTGTTCTATAGTAGTGGCCTGTGCACTCCCAGGTCCATTCTTCTTTGAGCCTCTAAGGATGTCTACATAAGTCATATCTGCTTTCCTATTTGCTTCAAAGTTGATGGTCTTTTCGACATTGTTTTGGCTTCCGTCCCTCTATATTGTTGCATTCTTGTCAAATCTTAGTTGGTTTACATGAATCTTGATCCCTCCTACCTTTATTTGATCTAACTCCCTCTCCAGCATGCGAACATTCTGCACATCAAGATATCAGACAAACCCGAACCGTCTTCCATACTTATCTGTCCTAGCTGGTATGTGTATGTCGATAACTCTTCCATATCCTCTAAAGGTTCTCCATATCTGCTTGTAATTCCAGTCCTTTGGAAAGTTGGTGAAGAAGAATGGGACGGCTTGATTGTATGCTGCCCTATCAACTCTCTGATCTGGCTGGAAACCTTTGCTTCTTCCTGTTCTGCTGTAATGATCCCATGCCCATGCTGATTTTCCCCTATCAACTCTCCGATCTGGCTGGAAACCTCTGCTTCTTCCTGTTCTGCTGTAATGATCCCATGCCCGTGCTGATTTTCTTCCTTGCTTCCTAGTCACTCTCTCTCTACTTCTGCCTCTCATCTTTTCTTTCAATAATCCCATTACACTAATCCATATATATATATAATAGAATAATTAATTTCTCGATTTTTCAATAACATTAAGGCATTAATTACATAAAAGCTACAATTTATAGAGAAATTTTAACAACCAAATTGAATAGAGACTCTTAGCCCAAAAAATAAGAATGGAAAAGAAATTGTGTTATTGGAGGCCAAGTTTTTGGAAAAAAAAAAGAAAAAGAAAAAGAAAATCTTAGGCTAAGTTTGGAAGTTAAAAAACTTAATGCTAA
Source organism: Rubroshorea leprosula (assembly GCA_020521535.1). Taxonomy (NCBI): domain Eukaryota; kingdom Viridiplantae; phylum Streptophyta; class Magnoliopsida; order Malvales; family Dipterocarpaceae; genus Rubroshorea; species Rubroshorea leprosula. The sequence continues at coordinate 1,409,358 of BPVZ01000031.1, forward strand.
TTGAAGAATAATTAAGGGCTGTGATATAGGAACAACATTTTTGTACCATTTTTTTATATAATTTTTATATGTTGTTAAATGAGTGAATGCATTTAATATTATGGGTTCTAAATGAATGAAAAGAACCAATCATTTAAATAATATGTAAAGTTGTAGGTGGTAAAAAATGATTGTCTCAAAATTATTTTCCAATAATTAATTGGATGGAAGAAGGAAAGCAAGCAATTAAATAGCGTTAATTACTTAAAAAAATTAAATTTAGTGGCAGGTTCTACAACTTTTATACTCCTTTAAAATCTAAAATGTTTGAATTAAATACATTTCATTTAAGTTGTTAAGAGGAACAAGTAAATATATTGAATTTTTTTAGCTTTAAAATTTAATATAAATTTTTTTGGGATTTTTTTTGAATTTTAATATACTGATTTTTTTTTTTTCTTTTTACCTCGTCGAACATTTTTCTGGATTAGAGGAAGGGTGTATGGGTGTATGGGTGTATGTTCTCCTGTTGGCATTGGATGCAAAATCCTGCGACATGCTTCAAGTCAATTCAGGGAGGCCCGGCCCACAGAGAAAGCGAGGGGGCGTAATACAGGTTTAAAGGCATTTTAGCACATGGGGCAGCATGCAGTAGGTGTTTTTGTGTAGATTTAACATGACTGGGTGAAGAGTTTGTGATTTTATCACCATGCTCTTTCATGTAGGGGCGTTAATGGGTCCGGAGTGTCCCATGTACTCTGTCTTTTCCAATATAATTCTTATTTGCCGTTATAAAAAAAAAAAAAAAAAAAAAAAAAAAAGAAAAAAAAAAAGAGAAGAACATAAATTTCATTTTCAATATTTTCAGCAGGCACCCCGGCCTTTGTCGGCCACTGACAACAGTAATGTTGTTTTAGTGGAAAATTGGGTGATAGGCAAAGCAAGTTAGAGTGTGCTAGTACTTTTTAAGTCCAGAAATATTGTTGTCGAAGAACAATTTTTCTACAACATAATTATGCTAACATTATGTACCCTGTTTTATGATTCTCAATCTTAACTTTTAGACTGGGTTAGAAACCATTTTCAATTTTCTTTATCTTCAATCGAGATAACTACCTATGCAATTTGCCAAAGGCAATCTTTGTCATCAATGCCAACAATTACCAAAATATGCCCCCTATAGTTAATTTTAATATCGCATACATCTAGACTAATAAATTTTCTACATCCCTACAAAGAAGCCAAGCTTGCACCCGACAATGCTCTCAAACAACATTTTAAAAAGATTGTTATCCACTTAGAAGTACAATTTTGACCCTTTATTTTTCGCTTCAATCTCAACACAATGTTCGAGCACTGAAACATTGGAAAATAGGGTTCAACAACGTTTTAAAAAAGAAAAAGAAAAATGAAATAAATGTTTGGCCTTGGAAAAGAGAGTCATGGTTTGCTGGGTTTTTCATTATTTGGGTTCTCAAAATTCTAGTTAGGATTTCTCATTAGGAATTTAACAGAAGTGACTAATGGTAGGATTCGGTTTGGTATTTTGAAAATATTAGGTACCATGTTTGGTCCAAATAAAAGATTAATTAGGACAATAGTTGATATTTATAGTAAAGGTTAAGGATAAAATTTAATATTTACTCCTTTATTATCAACAAATAAAGTAATTTGTTAGCAAGTTACAAAGGGTGCCTTAAATCCATTACATATCCACCTATATTATGATAGCTTAATTCAAACAATTCCTCTCAGTTTACAGCAATTAAAGGAAGTTGCACTTTAAAGAACACAACCTGTGCTAGTTAATGACCACTGCACATTCGAAGGGATTATTGGTCCTGTCATAATATGGAGTGAAAATGTGAATCCCTTTGCCCTTCGTTTTAGCCATAGAAGTGTTCTATTTAACTCGGATATTTTCAAATGTATCTTCCACTGATGCCTCTTGGGCTCTAAGCTCTAAAAATAAGGTCGTTACGTTCATTCCATAGAGACCATGAAATAACTAGCTAATGGATGAAGAGAAAAGGAAAACAGACTAATATTTTACTACCTCGAACATCCAACGAGAAAGCTTGTATAGCTTGGAACCTCTATCTCCACTGATGATGAACATAGAACATCTGTGTCCAAATTAATTTCGTTTGTCATTTTATTAGGGTGAATGTGGAATGAAATGTATATGCCCTCAATTATGTTGCTAGCAAACGATAAATCCCTTTTTCTTCTTTTTTTTTTTGTCTGATAAATCAAATATTATTATCCGTCCGGTACATCTTCTAAAATCTTTACATAATTTCAAACTTCAAAGATAAATCAACGAAGTGCCATTTTGGCATCATAGAGCATACATCTCATATTTCTTTAACGTACAAGTTGAGAAATAAGCACCGTTGATCAAAGCACAACAAGGATCCTTCTGTCTTACGACTCTTACCCTCTAACCATGCAAAAGATTCTTCTCATGTCATTGATAAACCCCTTTTCCTTTTAACTGTTATTATTCCGCGGGACACCTGTAACTTTTGTGTTGGGTGAGATGACCCATAAATATGATACTAATATTTTTAGAGTTCACGCATACTTACTTCACCTTAGCTCCTTCTCCTCCTCCACCGACTTCAAAAACTACTGCCCAAGTATCCCATGATTTAACTCCTTACTCTCCTCCTCCCCAACTTCACATACCTTATTAGCTCCTTTTGAGCCTTAATTAATGGCACAGACGAAAATTTTGGTTTCATCTCAGAAACTATCCAAGTATTCCACCGGTGACCGGGGAAAGCTTACCATACCACAAGATGTGGAAAGGAAGATACCTCAGCTTTTTCCTCCAGAGTTAAAATGGGGAAAAAGGGCAAAATTGAATATGTTTTTGGACCCTAATGACGGTCGTCCGTTTGAAGTAACCGCCTCACTTCAAAAACTTTCGAGAAATGGGAAAAATGGTATGAGAGTGGTTTTTTTGGAGAGTGGGTGGAAGCCTGTTGTTAGGGAACTTAATTTGAAAGAAGGAGACAAGGTGAGTATTTTTCTCTTGAATAAGATGGAGTGGACTTATTCGATTGAAGTGGAAAGGGCGCTCGATCTGAACCAACTGCCCAGCCCATCATATGGAGATCAATAATCTGAACGATGAAGAGTGACGGAAGGTAGGAAGGAGAGTGGATTTTTATGTTATATATATATATATATATATATATTGTGATACGTTAATTGTTAATTTTTATTTTGTCCGTTGATTGTTAACTGTTAATTGTTACTCTGTCACGTTGAATACTTAATTATCCGCACGAATGTTGTAATCTTTTTTCAGGTTCTTTGTTGTACGGTTAGCAGATTTACTTAAATGTGGCAGTTACCGGTTCTCTGCGGGCGGAGTGCATGGCAGCAGTGTTGCTTTCTTTTAGAATCTACTATTGTATTGGTTTGTGTCGTTTTTTCTTTCTTCTTCTTCTTCTCTATTTTTTTTTTTTTTTAACTCTAGGGGGTGTTACACTCTGCTGAAAAGTATAGCGGATTGTTATAAATTACTTTCACTATGGAGTGGAGTGTTTTAAAATGGAAAACTTGAATTCAGATTTCTTTTGTGTTTGCTTTGTAATATATTTATGGGATGGATACTTATTACGTACAGTAAAAGTTTTCCCAACTGAGTATACGGTCCACATTTGGGCCCTAGCTATGTCCGAGAATTTCTCAGGCAATCGATATTTACTTTTGGAATGGTGGCCGTCGCCGGTGAAGGCAAAAATTCCGATCAGATGACACCGAGCGTACCGACCTCCACGGATCTACTGGGGATAGGCCGCCTGGCTTATAGAAAGGGTAATATAGGGTTCCAAATGTCGCAAGAGGAAAAGGCAGGGTGGAGCCAATCGAGGGCCACCATACCTAATCTAACTTTTGTAATAAGCTAATAACTGCAATTAAAGATCCATGGTTAACTATGATTTGACATGTTAGCTCTTTTTTCTTTTTGGAGAAGCTCAAATCCTTCCTGGGCAGTGGTTTGGAGGCAAATGAATCGTTGGAGGTATGTTTGGTTACCATCGCTGGAAGGGTTTTCTCTCTACTGATTCGGTGAATCGGTGTGGGATCATCACTAGCCTCAGCTTCTCATGTGGAATCAATGGGTACGGAAGAGAAGTTCCTTCAGTGTTACCGGTAGTACTTTCCTGATGGACAAGTTGAGTTCTCCAGCTATCAAATATGAAGATGCAGTTGAGTGGTCAAAAGGTAAGTGGCTAAATCAGTGGCTGTTTCTTCTTCAATCCTCCATGAATAGTGTCCGTATGCTTGGCTTGCTTCTAATCCACATGGATTGTGTTAATTGTCTGAATCTGATTGATTTGGAATCCCTGTGTTTTCTAGGAATTTTTTTAAGCATAAAAATATAAACAAGTCCATCCAGTCTTAATAACAAAAAGGAAAAAATGGTCTCTCTCACATATTTCCTATCATTTTCTCTTCAATGCATTTTGGTTGCGTGGAATTTAAGGTGATAAACTGTTGATTACCAGGATAAGATAATGGTTTAATATGTTGGACAACATTTGCACAGGGAATATTGAAACAGATAAGAGTAAAGATTAAAATTATGTTTTCTTGCTAACTGAAAACACAGCAGGTAGTGAATCGTTGGACGTATGTTTGGTTACCAGCGGTGGAAGGGTTTTCTCTACTGACTCGATGAATCGGTGTGGGTTTATCACTAGCCTCAGCTTGTCTTGTGGAATGGACGGGTACAGTACTTTAGCAGGAAAGACAAGTTCCTTCAGCGTTACCGGCAGTGCCTTCCCGATCGACGAGTCGACTTCTCTTCAGCTTAATTTGAAATATGTAGACCTAGTTGAGTGCCTAAATCAGTGGCTGTTTCTTTTTCAATCCACTATGAATATATGCTTGGTTTGCTTTGAATCCGTATTAATTATCACGATGCTAGGCGCCTTTCACAGGTTTTCACCTACATGCGTGCCCACAATATTGATACGCTGTCCTCTAATAGTGTG
>BPVZ01000031.1:1474879-1513942 GCA_020521535.1 Rubroshorea leprosula
ACCATTCGCTTGCTACTTAAGACATCCCTAACAAACCGCTTCAACCTCTCCTGCAGTTGTTATAAACGGACACAGAAGTGAATAAAGTAACAACATCATTGATGATTGACCTTTGGGTCTCCCATTTTTAGGTTCTAATTCATGGCAAGAACTCAGAGGTACCTTCTCATGTAACCGACCATCCCCGATAATTAAAACAAGTTGCTGTAGTGGGTTTTGTCCAGAGGGAAGCCGTGCATTCACAACTGCAGCATCCAGTTTGTTGTTCAAGTACATTAACAGATCAACAACTGGTTCATCCGCAATGGTGTTGTCTTGTTTAAATGTCAAATTGGAGATCATCTGTCCAGCCATGGAATAAGGAAAATAAAAAACCAGTCTCTACAACTTTTGTTACTGTTGAAAGCAAACAAAAGTACATGCCAAACTATAAGGAAGACTTATCCATGGGACAAGGCAGATGGAAATGACCAGCTATTACTCTTAACAAGAAGATATCAACAATAACTTTAGCACTAACCTTGACCCCAGATTCTCCAGTAAATGGCTGATCAAAATCATGCAACAACCTAATGTTTCCTTTCTTTCCAAAGCTAGCAACAGCCAGGTTCCCAACTTCCAACTGAGACATGGCACGGCACACTGTCACCAATGCTTTAATAGCAACATCACTACAACCACTCTCTGACATACTATGTGAATCATCAACAGCAATCACAACTTGATAATCACGCTTGTTTGGTCGGGTCCGCCTCAGCCAAATTTTATCTTTTCGATAATGGCTTGCTATGTATGGAATCACCTATTAATCCAAAAAAATTGGAAGAGTTGAGAAAAGAAAGGACATTTACAACAAATCAAAACATTCATTAGGTTGTTTACAACCATAGCAGCGGTAAACATGCATGTAGCCTACCTTTTTCATGTTGATTCTTTTTCCAGTCTTGTAATCCCCTTGTAGCTTGCTGGCAAGAGTGGGTTCCATGACAAGACGCAATTGTTCAGCCAATTCCTGAGACAACCTTGTTGTGAGCAGTTCATATCTTCTCCAGAGTGCAGTAGCATTATTTTTTATGTCACCAGAAACTTCCTCTGGATCCAGGGCTTTTCCCATCTTCTCATCATGTATAGACAGTTTGTCTAGTTGGCATACATCCTCATAGAGATAAGACTTCTTTACAGAGATCAAACACTCCGAAGAACTTCCCAGACCGCCGTCATTTTGACTGTGAACTCCCAAGGGCTCATCCTGAGATGATATCTCTAACTCTGCAACAGGTGTCTCCTCTTCATTTTTCCATTTGACAATTGATGCAACGTGCTTGGTTGGGCATTCTTCAGCATTTTGCTCCTCAATTTCCATGTTGGTGACATCTCTATTTCCTGCAGGATTACACTCATCAGGCTCATTGCCACTAACATTTGTGTCAATCTGCTCAGATGTTGCAGATCCCAATGCCTGAGCTGTTCCTTCTTCAAACTCAAAAACATATCCGTACTCATTAGCATTCTCATCCTCAATCTCACCCTGTAACTCCTTGTTAGTGCCTGGAAGGTCAACAGACACATTAACTCTCTCTTTCCATTCCTTAAGTGCGTCTCCAACACTCCTATAAGGGTTTGCTTGGTTTTTCTGATATGAGGAAACTTCAGGCTGAGACAATTGAGGTTTTAGTTGATCATCAGCAAGCTTCCCTCTATTCAACAAGTCAGAGACCATTATGTTCAGGTCAGAATTTTTGGTGGAAGGTAAACTCTTAAGAGGAGCAAGGTCATTATTAATCTCACTGCTATTAGCCCAGTTTTCTTCTGTTGCAAGATTTCTTGAAAGTGAAGCCTCAGAGCCACCAGTAAATTGCTCCATTGGTTCTGCCTGAGGAACATGATTATCATTTAAGTCAGAAATGCCGGGCACACAAACATCTTTCTTTTTTTCCATTTGATTCATTTCTGCATTCTCTTCATGATGCCTGCTAAGATCATCCCTCTCGGAATTTCCATCCACTTTTTCATCAATTTCAGAAGTTCCATCCAGTTTCTCAGTCTCTGCCTCTTCCATAATTTCATCAGTAGGTTCTGTGTTGTCTTCCCCATTATTCTCATTCTTAGTGGATTCTTCTCGGGTGTCAGTATCAGCTTCTTCCTTAAAATTGATTTCCTGTTTCTCATCCATTTCTGTATCTTCATTGGGACTTTGATTCAGCTCATCAGGCTTTAATCCAGTTGGATCAGCATATGCTTCTTCTTTGTCCAAGTCCATGTCCTCTCCGTCTTCTGGATCACCAAGATTAGCCTCATTTTGGATCTCACTGTTCCCCATTTCCAGTTCATCAATTTTAGACTCTTCAGGTTCCTTGGAAGTAGTGGCAGAATCTTCCTTGGCCCTGAACTCTCTGTCGCTTTCATTATTGTCTCTAACTGATGGCCCAGATTCATACTTCTCTTTTGTATCTTTAATATTCTCATCTTCATCGTTATCCCAATGCTTTTGATCAACCACTTCACTACCATCACCAGTTTTCCCCATAGCAGATTCTAGAGTCTCCTCCTCAGCATTGTTGTTATCATCCTCCTCAGAATCTTCACTGACACTGTATGTATCAGCCTCAAAATCCTCATTCATCTCTATTCCTTTATCATTCTTACTTGGGACTTCATTTGAGGCGTCATTTTCTTCACTTGCCTGTAGCAACATTGAAGAAGTAGTTTAATACCTCATTCTGAAATTATGTCAGCAAGAAACATATATTTTACCAGAAAATGCAATTGCACAGCAGAGAGCAGACATTACCTTTTCAGATGTTCCAAGTAGCTGATCCTCATCAGTTATCTGATCACTGACATCAGTTTTTCCTGCACCCTCCCCCATACCTGTTCCACTAGCATCTTGAGATAAATCATGTTTACTGTCATCCTCGACATCCTTGGCCAAATTGCCAAGCCCTTTACTATACAATGCAGCTAACATGTTTGCCAGGACTTGAGTTTCTAACGATACCTACATCCAGAAACAAAGAGTTCGTCAAATAGCTGATAAGGATATAATTATGAGATTAATACCTTGAGCTCCTCAATTTGGTTCAATAGATTCCAATTAGAGTGGGGATGCAAAAATAAAAAATAAAAAAATGATGGCATTGCTACTTTTTTCTTAAAATTAAAAGTTTATGCTTCTCTTTTTTTCTTTATTCCTTTTTCTTTTTTAAAAAATAGATTCAATTAAACAAAATTTTTTGGCAAATCACTCAAGCAATTTGTAAAATGTAGTTTTATGCTTCTTTCTTTGGATTTGGAATTTGTCGTTTAATAGAATCAAATTATGAACTTATGACATACCAGTGTATTTACACTATAGAAATTTAACAGTTAAGGGGCTGTTAATACTCTTGGTGAAATGAACCAATATACCCATTGCACATGCCCGACAATACAAACAAAAAAAAGCACAGGCTTTCGAAGAAAATCATATGAGCAAGAAAATCTAAAAAACTAACTTACCGTTTTATGCATAACTAAAAAATCTTGCAGAAAACCATCACCAAAGCTCAATATTAGGTCCAATAAGGAGTGTATATCCTTTAAGATTGTTCCAACACGTAAAGAGAGACTGGGAATCTCCTTGCTAGAGTAATTCATTAGTTTTTCCTGAGCCCACCACATCAAATCAGAGGATAAACCAAAATAAACAAGCAACTCTAAATCACCACTACAGTGACAAGATAAAAGAGAAGAAACCTACCACAAAATGAATTGTTTTGAGAAGCTCATCACACAGTTCATCTATTTTCAAGTCTCCAAAGCATGATCTAAATAGTGATTCCCATTCTGTAATTTTATCTGGTGATGCTTCCACTTGAGTACCCCCAGTTAGTTTCTGCAAAACTTCAACAATATGCCCAAATGTACTTTTGAGGGCTTCAGCAAAGTTAGCTTCAAGTTCAGAATGCTCATTGCAAGAATCAGCCAGCTTGCTTGAGTTTTTGGAATCACTTCTTAGCTCAAAGGTCAATTTAAACTGTTCAACCATCAATTTTCCCTGTGAAACAAAACATAATTTACTAATGCAGTCTCAAACATAAGCTCATATGCATTCTTATCTAATATGTTGTGAAAAGTGTGAAATTTTAATTGTTCAATTTTCATGAATTTTGTTCTGAAAACCAAGTTAATTAAGAAAAAGAACTTTTTGGATGACACAAAATACCTTTTCGAATGCATAATCAAATTGACAAAGCACAGCCTCCATAACTGAACTTTTCTTAAAACCATCATCACGTAACGCAACAAGCTTTTCCTCAAACTCCTTAATTATCTGGAAGTTTTCAAGTACCAAATGTTCCATCTGGAGGGAAGCCACATAAGGAATGACTAAACCACCCAAGGTTGTTATAGTCCCATCTTGGCGACACCCAAGAAGATAGCTATCCAATGATTCCTATAACAGAATCTCAATAAGCACAGTGGAAAGGCACACACATTCAAAACAAACAATATTTAAAGGAAAAGTGGTGCACCTTAGATTTCTTAAGAACTGGAATAAATTCTTCAATAAGACCAACAATCCTACTAGCTTCAGCTTTGATCTCTTGGCAAGAGTTCAAATGGGTGCCTGCCACAGTTCTGAGCAAGAGAGACTCTTCCAGTAACGTCGCACTCATACTATCAAATAGTTGCTGCAATGAAATACAACTTAGCAGAAGTTTAAAAGGGTAAGATATTGTGCACTACAAAGAGACTGCAAGGAAAGGAATTGTTACCTTTTGTTCCCACATGCACTTAAAGATGGCATATTGGTTCGAGGCTAAAGAGCACATGCTACCAGTTCCATCATCAAAATCAGTGCAACTAGAATACGAGTTTTCTAATGCTCTGGAATATTCACCCAATAAGTTCATTTGCTTAGTGAGGTCATATGCAGATGCTCTCTGTGCCTGTTGTACAACGATTAGATGGCGAAGATAAGAGATTGACCTGTTAACCTGCATAAACAAAAGGAAAGAAAGCATGTGTGATCAACATTATAAGAAAAAGTGTCTCAAGTCAGATTCAACAATCCAATCAGTCTAAGAATTTGAACATGTTTTGAACATGTTCACTGCCAGATGGGTAACAAAAGAGAAGAGAACATATTTCAGCACAAGGGTAGAAATTACCTTTTATCAGATAATTTTCAGGAAAACTAATGTAAATTGAAAATACTCAACTAGCAAGCACTAAAACTGTCAACAAGACTTACCTGCTCAGAGGTAAAATCTCCATGATGTTCCAAACAAGCCTGTTGCAAATGCTGCATTGAAGCCAAGCTTTTGAAGTAAAATTGGTTGGCCATTTTCCATTTGTCATCCAGACTCCCATCCAGAAAATTTTGAATTTCAATGGGAGAAGCAACATTGGCAGCATTATGATGCAGTCTACTGTGTGTGACTAAAATATGCTTTGCATCATATGATGGCTGAAGGAACAATGAACTTGGGTTGTTGGATAACTACCAATGCCAGTATAATCAGTTAGCATCATGCAATAAAATTGAAGATCTAAATTATGAAAAAAAGGGCAAAATCTGCCATCTATTACCTCCATAATTTCAGACTTGTGTCTGTGCAAACCACTGCTCTCTAACAGCTTTAGAAGTTGGGATAAAGCTAATTTCTTTCCTACCTTTTTGTTTGCATCTCTCCAGAGCTCACCAGAATCTATTGTCATTCTACATATTTTTTCAAGCGTGTACCATAAATCCTTCCACACAGACAGACAAGAGGATGGGGAAGATAAACCCTGCTTAGTGATACCTGCAATCCCTATAAGAAATTATAAATTCTTAAGGATCTAACAATCAACAAAAACAAAGATTTAAAAGAAAAGAAACCTCAATTAGGTTAAGGGTTAGAGAACCTTCAGAATCAGGAAAACATAGCTCAGACATTCTCTCTAGGTGCAAGCTCTGGAAAGCGTCATTGATTTTCTTTCTCCAATTCACAAACCATAAAGACCTAAACCAGAGAATTGCCCACAGATCAGAAAGTTTTTCCACTAACAAATTAAAATTTTAAAATATTTGTTGGGGGTTATGTGCAGGTTGTTAGGGGTTGGGGGGGGGGGGGGGGGGGAGGTAGCGGGAGAGGGCCCAAAGCGAAAAAGCAATGAACCTGTCTTCATCAAATGGTGCCAGATTTAGTACGGCATCCAACATTCCAATGCTTTGGTCTGAGATATCGTTCACTGGCCTTGGACCATACAGAGATACAATATTTATTCCCTTCTGTGCTAATTCTTTGTCAAGGGTAAGCAGAATAGGTTGCTGCAACATATCCTGTCCAAGAAATGAAAACAAAAGATGATGAGTATTAACAGATGCATATATAACAGTGAGCAAGCACAAAAATAAAAAATAAAAAATAAATAAAAAAATAGAAATCACTGTCAAAGAGATACAACACAACATACACTGTATTTTTGTACTATTTTCCTAATCTTCTGCCTGGTCTTCCTCAGATTCTCGATAGACAACCAACTCTCAAACCGATCCCAACGACAAAGCTTCAAAAGTTCCTTCAATTCAGTCTCAGTCTTTCTTCTATTAGCTTCTATGTGCTCCATTATGCTGAATAAGGTAAGAAAATTGGTGTGACAGCAAGTAGATTATGAATATTCTTTAACTGCAGTGAAGATTATTTTTGAGAGTAAATACTGCAGAGCACTCACATTGGCAAGAATTGAACATAGTATCCAAATAGATTGTATAGAATTTTGGGATATTGTTCCTGCCAAGGACTGATTAAACGTATTATGTAAGAAGGCTTCCATGCAAGAAAGTATTGATACCAAGAAATAATATTAAGCACACCTTCACACAATGCAGCAATCCAACCCCAGAAAGAGTAGAAAGATTGACAGATAGATTTTCTAAAAAATTCTCGCCAGATTTTACAAGGCATGGAAAAAAAATAAAGGAATTGTTGCACAATATGATTACCTTGAATAAACCTTAAGAATTCTACCACAAATTATTTGATGAAAGAATGCAAAAATCAGTTGCAAGCGTGTTCTGAATTCGCCAACGCTGGATGTTTGAATGAACTCCTCCAAACTGCAATTGGTTGGGTTAGATGCCATGAATCTAAATGTGTAGTTTCAAAAAAATAAGGTTATTTATACTTTAGCACGTGCCTTTCAATTGTGAACTGATCATGTGTACCACTATCAGAAGAATGCTGATGATGAAGAACTGAGAAAAGAGGGAACCATAACTGCAACAAAGACAGCAAAATTTCCAATTAGGTGAACAGAAGAAATCAGAACAAGATCAAAGACAAAAGCTGGAATTGTATCTAAAAGACTCCCTCCAAACATATTTTTCAATTTAGTTAATGTTTTCCCTTGAAAATTTGAGTGTAATATACCTTAGCAGCATTTGTCTCATACTGGTCCTGAACCTCATCAAGCAACACAGGCCATGACTCATACTCCATCTTCTGCCATGAGCATACCAGCACCAGAAGAGGTTCCAGTTGGTCTATAAGTTGAGACAACAAAGAATAAGACTATTATGACAATACAAGAATGAAGAATCAAGATTAATCACAAGAAAAAATTTGCATACCAGAGAGAGGAAATTTTGAGCCATTTTGTTGTAATACCTGGATCCTGTTGAGTAGAAATTGCAATCCTGAAAGAGCCTTTACATAGAGTAATACATAGTTAGAATTCACAAACTACACACTAAATCTCTGTACATCTTGTCTATTCCATAGCTATGTACATTAATTCAAAACCTTTATCATTCAAGATAAATACTACAAACATAGAGACAGAAATTCATTTAGATTGTATGCTCAAAGACACAGTATGTAGTCTTAAGTTTCATTTAACACTTAGAATATGTTAATGAACCAAGATTGTCCACTTATCACTATGCCCTATAGAAGACTCATCAAGCACTTTACTACAAAGCTTAATCAACAGTCATTACTTTAAAAATTGCTTGCAGTAATAAGTAGCTTGATAAACAGCTACCTATTTTAACTACCTTCGCTAAAGGTGTGCTTAAAGGAATTGCCAAAAGCATTTCAGTCACATCCATGACTTTCTGAAGACCAGGATGGTCCTCCCCTTCATTCATAAGGGCAAGAACATGCTGCTGAAGAACGTTTAGTAACTTGACCATCTTAGCCATCACAGGAGCATTTGAATCCTAAAAAAGAAAATTTAAAATATAAGATTAAAATGCTTTAAAATGGAAGATAAGAATAACAATTACAAACAGCAAGGAGTAGAAAGTATGAAACCTTGTAAAAATTATATTTCCCAGCTGATTTAGAAGACAAAATTAATTTCTGTTCATGCTCCAAAGAAAGTCGAAGTAAATGCTCTTGTATAAGTTTGACATCCAAAGTTGAAGAAAATAGCCCTCCTAAACCTGCAAATATAATGAAGTCATAAAACATGCTCCCATATTTTCAATAAAAGGAGTCTGAAAACAAAACCCACAAACCAGAGTTAACCACCTTTGATCATTTCAACTCCCAGTGTATAAGAGCCCATGAAGGACTTCAACCTGTCAGCCTCAGAAATTTTGAAGGATCCAGTCTGAATGGAACAATAAATATAATGCACGTTATATAATATTCAAACAACTTTATATTGACTTAAAAGGTCACAAAAACACTAAAAAACACAGACAGAATATCAAATATAGATCACTAAAGCCAAAAAAAAATAATAATAACAACTCTCTTGCAAAGGAAGGAACAAGGTAACAGGCCCAAAAGATATCAATTTCATATTACAAATAAATAGATAAATCTACTATCACTAAAAAATTAATTGATAAAACTATTTCAAAATGATCCTGAAAATAGACTCAGTTAATACCTGAAAAAATGATTGTTCATGTGTAAAGATTTTTATTAACAAAATATCTGCAATTTTTTTTTAAAGATAAGTGTATATGCAAAGGATCAGATTCCTTAAAAGAAAAAAAAAAGAAAAACTGTTCAAGAAGTATACTGATGAGGAACAAGAGGAAGCTATTGTATAGTAATTTAGATTATTTTGGATTCTTATGTAATTATTATTATTCAAGTGGTATTTTAGATTATTATTCATTTCCTAGTTTTATTAGGATTAGATCTTTTATTTAAGAGTCTTATTAGGTATCTTAGTATTTTTAGTAATTCTTAAGTCTTAGTCTAATATCCTAACTTATCTTCAAACAGTCCTAAATCCCCAAGCCCACCATACCCCCTAACCTGTCCCACATCATATACTATCTTTTCACACTCAGTTCTAAGCAGGAAATCATCAACGCTTAACAGGACATGCAAATACTTTCAGAGAGGAACTTGCATCCATGCCATTTTCAATTACAACTTACAGTGAGCAAAGAATCAGTAGATCCAAATAACTGATTGTGTATAGTGACCACATTGATTAGGATAGATTCATGCAGATGGTTCCATTCCTCTAAACTATCTTGCGTCTCACCATCTTCCATCTGAACAGATGATAACACTTCTGTCACAAATTAAAGCATAAACAGAAAAAGGCAAATTGGAAACATATTAGCCTAGTACTAAAAGGCATCACCCTTTCTGTGTATTCTTCTTCAGACAGTAACTCCTTCCATTCCATTAAGTTATCACTACCAAGCAACTTTCCAAGAGCTGACACATCTACTTCCATAACATCCTCTATCTGAAGTGCACGAGGCTTGAACTTGTACACTTGAGAAGCAAAGTCCTCTTGGTTCTTTCCTTGGATCTTCATATTCATCCAAATGCTTGCAAACCGAGAGAAAATGTTGTCCAACAACTGGTCAGAGCAGAAGTTGTTGCATCAGGGCAACATTCTCATTTGATACAGATAAATCAACATTAGAAAAGAACCATACCTTGAAAGAGCCGTTGTCAATATATCTTGACGTAGCTATAGAATCAGTAACACGAACAAGAATATTGTGATAAAGAGCAGCTTTCAATTGAGAGATAACCTAATACAAACGGGAAGCACATTTTGTCAGATGCTGTTACAAACAATAGACATAGATCTTTTAAATTGACAATTGTTCGAAGAAAGAAAGTGAGAGATTCAAGAACCACTCAATCTCAAGGCATAACATGGCATGCAAAGTTCCAACATGCATCTATCTTAGATCTTAACTGTGAAGGAATTGAACCTCCACATAGGAGGACTAAGCTTGAACTTCATTGTAGGTCAACCACATTAAACATCCTAAAATATGTTGACGGGAAAGCAAATTATTCCAATGAGCCACACCAGTCACCAGATACTTATGTTATCCAAAAAAGGGGGAAACTATAGCACAAGAATAATCATTGTGAGAAATTATTACAAAAAAAATTACTTTTTCATCATTAACTTCACTGGAATGAGCAACCAACTTTTCTAGCAAACTCAAATTCAATCCAGAGAAATTCATTCTAGAAACTACATCCTGTGACGAGAACATCATCAGCTTCCTGTTGTCACAAACAAAAAGTGATTCTGATATAACCCTGGGGAATCTCATAAACGAGTAAATTGAATCCTGCCAAAGAATTTCCTAGTCAGTAAAATGAAGTTAATAAAAAAATCAAAAAGCATAGAAGTTGCTATTCAAATTAGAAAGAACAAAATTAATGTATTACCATAACACAGTCCATGTTGTCTTCCTGAGTTCTGTTAAGAAATTCTTTTTGCAAAGCACTTACAAATACCAGAGATAAGCCCAACTTCATTTCATATACAGCAACCTGAACTGGTTGGACCATATCAATGTACTCCACATACTCTTTTGATAATTGATCAATAAAACAGCTTGCAGTCACCTGATAAACAAGTATCTAGTACTATGAAGAATGCAAAATGTTAAGAAATTTGAAGTAATACATTCAACAAAACGTACCTGCCAGTTGCAGACTTCCTCAACAATCTTTTGACCATCACTTTTTTCAATATGATGTGCCAAATCAACTAAAGACTTAATGCGGCCAAGAAACTCATCACATTCACTTCTCATTGCTTTGAATTTTGCAGGCTTGGGACGGAACACAATCTGCATACAAGACAACATGGCATAAATGAATGCAGGTATACACAATTTGTTGTATACTTTTAAAAGTTAAAGATAGTGAAGAATATAATTGAATAAGACTAGAAGACATTACAACAAAAATATAAAGAGTATACAGTAAACCATGGTAAAATAAAGCCATAATTCATAATCAACAAACAGGTCCTTTTTTAATTTTTTTTTATAAAAAAAGTGACAATAGAAGCTATCATTACTCTCAGGCTTATAGATTTATATGAAAAATAAGATCAATCAGGTATTGAAGCTCGCAACTATTTTTGAGATAAACTGAAATGCAAACCTAATTTCACTGACATAAAACTGCAAATGTGCTTGATTTTCAGGGAAAAAAATGGAAAATAGAAAAGCAAGAAGATATGCAATTAAATCACAAAAATGAAGAAGGAAAAAGGGAAGTCCTTACTAGAGATCCATACTAGCCTAAACAAAGAATTCTTAATCATCATCAATCAAGGTTGGGTTCTAAAATCAATTCCTAAAAGTTAGTATTGCCCATACAAACAAAAATAGTGCTACAACAACAACCATAAAAGTTTGCAGACCTTTCTTTGTAGTGTTCTACATTCCACCTCAAGCTTTTCTAATGCTTCCTCCATTCTTTCTTTCCCTCCTGAAGAAAATGTTCCAGATAAGTATTCACATTCTTGTCGCACCTACAAAAAAAGCAGAAAATTAGCCAAAAATGTTGAACAGAAGGAAAAGATCAATTGCAAATATTGCTCTAACTCTTCCAGATCCAAAAAGACAAGAGTATGGTTTTGAACTACTTTGGGTCATTGCATCCCATCTAGTGTTCAGAATGGATACAATACATATCTTCAATTCTAGGATTTCATTCACCTATTTTCTTTTATTTTCCCCTTCTATTAAATTGGTTTGTGATAATTTCTGAACTTTATGCATGCGTGTATAGACGAGGATAAGTCAATAAAGTATTTTAAGATTCTTATCTCTAATATTAGGAAAAGATTTTTCAATGAAATAAAATAAATCTGGGTTTTTAATACGAACAAATTGGGTATTTCTTCCAATTCCTAATTCCCTTTAATGATTCTATTTTTTATCATGATAAAATATCTTTAATAATTTCTCTTTTTCAGCCAATATCTTTAATCTTTTCTATTTTATTTATATGTCAATGTTCTAAGTATAGACATGTGCATATTTAAAACATGTTGCTTCTGGAGTTTGCAGGTGTTTGCAAATTGGCACAACTGCAACAATTCAGATCAATAATATTTTGTCAAACAACAGAAAATAAATTAATAAGTAGTAACCAAGAAATTTGAAATCGCATAACCATCTGGTAATAGTATACCTTATTCTCAAGCTGAAGTGAAAATATCTTTTCTTCTAACTGTGATAACTTGCAAGTATATTTCATTGTCGGATCAAGACCATCATTGCTAAGCAATAGATGAAAACGTAGTCCACCAATATGCAACCAAGCAAAACCAAGATTCAAGTATGATTCTACAAAAAAGGAAAAATAAATACTAATTAAACCAGAAATATTCAGACATGAGATGAATGACTATTTTTATGAATTATTGAACTTTGAGGAACAAAATAACAAACAGTAATCACCAGTGGATGGTGAATGAAGGTAGAGGTGTGTTAGCAATGGTTCAATGAACAAATTGACCAATGACTTCAATTTTTGATGTCTTGAGGATGAGATAAGTGAGCTTAAGAGCCGTATGTGCTCTTGCTGTACACAGAAGATCAAATAATTGAAAAGGAAGTTAGGACAGCTACAACAGATTCAAGATTGATAAGCAGAAAGCCAAAGATTCCTGTCTTTAAAATAGATATATAACAGAATATGCATATTATCTCATTGATTATAAAGAAAAAACCAAAAAAAAAAAGGAAAAAGAAAAACCTAAAATAGCAGGAACATAAAAAAGAGACAGGTATAAATTAACAACTGCTATCATCAAGAAAGATTTTACCGTGACATTCTTTTGTGTTGAACAAAGCATTGACTTGATTGAAGCAAAATTATCCACATCAAAAGATTTCTCATGTGCAAATATAATCTGTAAGCATTATAACATCAAGATCTTGGTTGTTGCTTGTGGGAAAAATAAGATAAAGACCCAAACAGCGAAATGCTCTACCTGCTGAAAAAGAGAGCGTGAAGCAGACCAAAGGAATTCATGTGGATCCGTCTCTGGAGTGGAACATTTCCAGAGACTTTGTGAAGCAAGCTTAAATTTCAAAGATTGCACAGGAAAATCCCTGATGGCAAGTGTATTTTGCCTAAATTGGATCAGAGCAAAAAAAGAGAGTGAGACACAACAATATCATCTTTCTAACTATTCCTAATGTATTTATAGGCTAGCCCTTGATGTGAAGTGAACATCTTTTACAAATAAATGAAAGTTACAAGCCAATTAATAAATTTATGGTCTATGAAGTATCTCACTGTTTTGACTTTAGGGCAGAAAATATATATAAAAAAAAAAAAAGAAAACGCATCAATGCAGCATCAGTTAGAAACATCTCATCATATAATCTGAATTAACAACAAAGACAAATTGAGTTAGAAAATGACAAACAAAAATAATGAAAAAAATTTATGACATGCAATGGAGATTATACATGTTAAATGAAGTCCTCTACAACAAATCATAAATTGAAAAGAATTTGCTTACAGTATCTTGGCAACACTTGCTGTTTTCACAGCCCTAAAGAGTATATTTGGTAGTGGAATTTCAGTGTCAGTCACTGAGAAATTCTGCATACCAAAAAACAAACCATGAAAAAAAAAAGTTCTCTCAACAGAGAGGAAGATTTAGTAAAAATAAAAGTGAATAATGTTTAATATGCATTACCGGCACAAAACTGGGGCAATTGCTCCACAAAAATGAATGCCACCAAAACCACATCTCAAGAACAAAGCTAGCAACCTTTACATTAGCTGTAAAAAGTAATTGCAATTCTGAAAATAAGGACAAGATGATGAATGGATAAAGACAATATGAATTGAACTGACCTGCATTCACTGATGTCCATGCATCAAGTATCCACAATAATTTTTGATGTGGCATCAAAGATTGTGGGGGTCTTGTTGAGTAAGTCAATGAATACTTTATGCCAGATTCAAGGAAGCTTGATAGACCACCTAGTCTCTGTCATGAAGAAGAGCATAGTTAAGATTTAACACAGAGCCCATGTATTGCAAAGCCTAGTTTTAACCAAAATTAAGAATGCAAAGCAAAAAATCTCAGTTGCATTTATTCATAGCGTTCACCTAGCCCCTAAAGATACGTATCTACTAGACCTCAAAATGGCAGTTGCCCATACAGGTGTCATCCACTCCACAAAAGAACTAATTAGAGAATTACTATTGTAAAAGAGGAGAAAGAAGAAGAGAAAAAGGAAGATTATGGCAACAACAGCAGCAGCAACAATAGGTAAAAGAGGTATTCACTTACTACTTGCAGTTCTCTAGAGTCCACCAAGATGGACAATGATAGCTCTTTAAGTAACTCCATGTCCAAGAAACAGCTTTCAGAGTTCATTATAGGAAGAGTGTCGAGCCAACTGCCAAAGCCAGACCTTGTGCACAATATCTCAGAATTAACAGAACAACAAGCAGCTGAATTTGGCTCAAGAACAAAATTCATATCACGCTCCAATTTAGTCAACAATTTCATTTGTTCATGTTTAAACCTGCTCTGAAGCATCTGCAGACAGCAAATTTTAGTTCTTAGGTACAGAAGTTAAGCAGACAACAGTCTAATGGAAAACACCATAAACACAAACCTGACACATCTCTTCCATCTGCTGAGAAACACAGGCATCATCTCCATCGTACTTTCCCATAATAAGCGGTAACATGCAAACTCCTAAAAGAGTATAGATGAATGAGAAAATAATTAAAACTATTGCCATTAAAATATAGCACACCATAAAAACAAAACAATAAGGTACTTTTGCTGTAAAAGCAAATTACAGAATGGAAATACTCTACCTTCTAATGCACAAAGGCGGAGTTCAGGATCTTGCGATGCTACTACATCTACAGGAAACTCATTTCCTGGTATGACAGATATTTTCAATACAGAAACAATTAGTAGACAAAGAAGAAAACGGATCTCACAATGATAAGTATCTGAGTAACAACATAAAATACCTTGATTCCATGATTTTCCCTTAGTTGGCCAAAGTGATTCACAGAAGTGCAAAAGCTTATGCTGCTGATAATATAAATTGGCAGAACGTGGCAGAAGAAATGGGTGACCACCAAGAACCCATAGCAATGATCTCTCGGAACGGAAGCATGAGAAAGAACCTTCAGCCAGATTCTTGCTCAACTATACAGAAGAAAGTATAAAATTATATACGTCCAAGCACATGAAAGAAAACAAAGAAGTAAACTAAGATGTTTCATAGTGATCTTACCAAGATTTTCTCAACAGCTCTTGGGCAAACATCTTTGAACTTCCCAGCATCCTTCAATAAAGAATGCCAAGAGACAAGCATGCGATCAACCTGCCATGAGGTAAGAGCTTCCCAAAACATTAAGTGATCACCAAGAAGATTGGAATACAGTTGAATTAGTGAATCCAATAAAGAAGATCCAACAAGTATATTCAGGATATCCTCCTCCAAAGCCCGCAAAGATTTCAAAAAGGGTACAAAACATTGAGCCTCATCAGAATAGTTATGCCTAGTTTCAGAATTCCACTGTTGATAACTACTTCTGAGAAGGCCAATACAGTGAATAGCATCACGGAGTAGTTTAGATTCATCTGATATATCACTTAATTCTTTTAAATCAACTAATTCCAGTGACAACATTGGGATTGGATGAGAGTCTAAATCTACTTGCATAAAAGATATAAGCTCTTGGCGACACCTAATAATATAGGTCCAAATAGGATGCTCCCTTTCCTCTCCTAGCATAGTCAGAAAGTCTTCAAAAAAATTACAGTATGGTTTAAGTTGGGAGCTAAACCAGCTAAACCACTGAAGATACAGTCCAAAATCATTTTCGGTTGCCTGTTCAATTGCCCAGTTGGCAGCAAAAATCAACATATTATTAGCAATATCCAAATCGAATTCTCTCTTGGCATTAGAATCTTCAACCATCTTGTCAAAAACATTGGGGAACATTGTTTTGTTCAATGTTTTCCAGTCCAATAAGTAAGTCCTCAAACAGCTACTCTGACATAAAGCATCTTCAACAGGATATATAGTGCAGCTGGTCCCAAGTTTATGTGATGCATACCGTGATCCCAGGAACTCTAGATACAAACAATTTTGCCAGACATGGACCTCTTTTGAATGGCATGTGAAATCTCTTATCTTCAATGGCATTGGCCATCCTCCAGGTAAACACAAAGAAGATTCCAGTGGTGAATCAGGTTTACACAATTCAGTGACTGATAAATAAGCACTATTTGCATGATTAACAATGTTTTGCCCTTCAGCCTCACCTAATGATGAGAGATAAATATGCTCCCAACTTATTTGAAGGCTCCACGTGGGTTGATGACCAGTAATGAGAAGCTGCTGAAATAATTGAACCCAACGTGCAAGCTCAAGATATGTAATGCGCACATTGAGGTGTAAACCTTCAACCTTTGCATAGACATGTGCTTTACCCATCAAGTCAATCAACTTGTCACTAGGAATGCCTGAAAGAACAAGAAATCTCTTCACATCTTTTAATGTAATCTCCTCACAACTGTATCCACTAGTTCCATCAAAAATCCAATGTGGTTCCATCATAAAAATTTCAACACCTCTATTCCTCATTGCTCGGGATACTTCACCAAAGCTTGGGTTAACTGTTAAAAACATTCGAAAATTTGAGTGTGGACTGAGGACAACTGGTTCTCCATCAACATTTCCACACTCATTGACAGTGATTGTACCATCTGATTCGACCAAAGAGTTAATTCTATCAAGAACCTAACAATTAAAAGTTGAAAAGTCATTAGAAAGAAAAGAAAGCATGGGACAAACACAGCATTATTATATTAAGATGCTAAAAGAACAAAAGCCAACAAAATTCTGTTACCGTAGGATTGCAAAGATTTGCGTTCTCAAGGATGATCCACTCTCCATTTTCTACAGCCTTTATCAATAATCCTGTAACCCATTCAAACTTGGCTGAATACGGCTTTCCGCACTGATCTTCCAATTTCAATATGATCTTTATTGTTTTACTGAGATCAGTACTTGACCAGGAAACTGGCACAGCATTTCTCTCTATATCTGATTTTAGCTGATCTACAATCTCATACAAAGAAGAAAGAGACTTGATAATACTACCCCTATTCTGTGCACAAGTAAAACTATAGCCTGACAATAGATTAGAATCCACATTGGACAGGAAAGTAAGCCAGCTGGTAATCAAATCCTTTCTCTCATTTAAAAATGCCTCCCTTGACGACTCCAATAGCGAGCTGCTATACTCATTAACAAAACGAGCAACTTGAGCAACAACAAAACGAAAATTGCGGAAAGAATTATACTGCTCAAAGCATCCAAGTAACTCAGAAATGTCAGTTGCAGATGACAGATTTAACTCATTCAACACATTGCCAGTAAGCTGAGCAAGCAGTCTGACCAATGAGGTCTTTCCAGATGATGGTGGACCAATCAAAATGCATAACCATTGTTGCTGCACACAATGTGCAGCAGCTTCCAAGCTATGCCGAACACTGGGTAGAATTTTCAGCTCCCTGTTTGAAATTTTGGACGGTTGAGTACAATTTCTTTTAATTGCAGCGCTCCCGACAATCAAATAATAAGAATTAAGCTGCACCCTCGGCCAAGGGTTTATTGATGGTTTCTCTCCAAAAATCTGTTCATAAAGTTGGAGGACTTGTCTCCTGTCAGCTGCTGTGCGCATTCTTTGAATGTAAATGATATTGAGGAAGTCCCAAAGTTTACTAGGTGAACCTAAGTTAAAACAATAAGATTTAGGGAAGTTATGTTAGGTTCATTAACAAGTCAGAAAGAAAATATAAAAACAAAAGAAAAGAAATAGAGCAAACCTTGCATGATCTGGCATGACCGAATCACATCACGAAGATTAAACTCCCAAGGTGCACCATCCTGGGCAAACTTGTGATGTAATGTGGTTTCTTCATGTAACCGTCTATTAAACAAAATCAACTTTGAAAGTGCATCTCTTGGGATTGATGGATAAAGTGACCTACAGATAAAAAGATAGTCCTCCTCAACAAG
Organism: Rubroshorea leprosula; assembly: GCA_020521535.1. NCBI lineage: Eukaryota > Viridiplantae > Streptophyta > Magnoliopsida > Malvales > Dipterocarpaceae > Rubroshorea > Rubroshorea leprosula. Next base: position 1,493,184 of record BPVZ01000031.1, read on the forward strand.
CTCGTCAACATACACCTGAAATTGTAGAATTTTTGTGATTCCTTCAACTCATTTCAGTTAATCATTTTGAGTGCCATGCATCTATAGAAAAGTTTTTTACAAGAGAAACAAACCTTAGTAAAACGGTTAAGGAAAGACTTGGGAAGGCCCTTTCTGCCACCACCTTGATAAGAAGGATTCTGACAAGCAAAAACTTGGAAAGATGATGGGCATCGGAATGTTTGACCAAGTTCGGGAATAAAGACTTCAGCTCGATGATCCAAAATTGCATTCAAACCCTAATAAAAAAAAAAGTTATTATTAATCATATCTATTAGCATAATTTGAATTGCAAAGGGAGTTATTAAATGAAAAATAAAAGCAGCTTGGAAGAAAGCTTAGCAAACGTGCCTCTAAAACAGATTGTGGAGCAAGATTAAGCTCATCAAGCAAAATCCAAGAACCTTCCTTCAGAGCCTACATAAAACAATAAGCAACTCCTCAAATGTGTCCATGCACAATAAAGACACGAAAGCTCTAGAATGTGATGGAGCACTAACCTGTAACAGAATTCCATCAGACCAAGCAAACTTCATTCCTTCATCACTCTCAAGAGGTAAGTCTGATCCCAACAAATCCATCATATCAGTCTGCAGCATAGGTATTATTAGAGCTATTTCCAAAAAAGGGCCTAGGCAAAGACAGAAGAAGATTTGAGGAGGACCAACAAGAACAAAAGCAACAACAGCAACAATTAAAGCTAGATAAGAAAAAGATAGGAGGACTACAGTTTAGAAACAAGAACAACAATAAAGAAGAAGAAGATAATCTGGGAGAGGAAGGGTTGAGAACAAAATAAAAGCTAACTAACAATAACCAACCTGCTCAGATAAATTTATACGCACAACTTTGTGCCCAGAAAATTTTCCCAATGCAATTATTAAACTTGTTTTCCCAACACCTGGACTGCCTTCCAACAAAACTGAAAGAGTACAGGAAATTCAGAATTATAAGCACAAAAATATCAACAAGGAAAAACAAACAGCTAACTTGATAATGACATACCAGGCTTTGAAAGCTGCATGGCCCGCAACACACGCAAGGCATTTCTTCTCGTGGTTGGAGCCAAGAACTCAAATCCACCTACTTCACACTTCTCAGGACCTATAAACGAGGTAATTTAATAAACCCTTAGCAGTAAGAGTGATGTGAATTCAGGAGAAAGTAATCACACTTAAAAAAGAATGGACTTGCCAGGGTAAGTTTTATTTCTTTCTACAATTTTTCATCAGACTATAAGAAAGGCCATTTTTGTTAACAAAATGGACTCAGACAAATCAAGCCTATGTAGATAATGTTTTGGTTCAAGAAGAAATAAAAAAGGCAATCCAGATAAATCCTTAAAGACTTAGGGTCCTTAGTTTTCAACCTGCTTCACTCTATTAGGCCTTGACAAGTTGCTAAAACTGATAGCTTGATGGGATTAGATAAGAGATTATCCCCACATAATCATAATTTTTTTGCAGATTCCCTTATTTTGGGATTTTATAACATGAAAGAATTTCAAAATCCTTTCTTTTTCAAATTAAAAATGTTTTGATTTCAACACAAAACCTGTCATTTTAAAATGACATCTAGAAGGTAGTTATTTTGAAATCCCTTCTAAAAAACTGTAATTAAGAACAGGACTTTAAAATCCTTCCTATAAAATTTGACTAATTCAAACTGGGAATTAGCTCATGAAATAGTATCTAAAAACAACTAGAATGTGTTAAAGAAACTTTCCAGGGAAGTCCATGATCCATGAACTCATTTAGCTAAAAATTGAGTTGAAGAAAACCTAAGGAAAAATTATATGTGGAGTCTCTATCATAAATTTCAAGTGTGAGTTTACAAATCACCTTTTTGGATGAAAAATGGATCAATACCAAAGATATCTTCACGTAGCACATCAACACTGCCTGTAAAACCTACAGCTGCTTTGTGATCACCCCAACCATAATTCTCAATTTTTGAAAGTTTTGAGAACAACATACTAGTACTGTCCACCTGAATCACCAAAAAATAAGCACCAACTATCTTTTAAAACCTTTTAAAACTGATGAAAAGCTAAAATGGTAATAAAATTAAAATATATATACCTCTAAAGCAAAAAACATAACAAAATGCCTCAACATTTATTTCATTGTAACTTTAGAAGATAAAGGAAAAAATATTGGAATAAAAGAACAAAAACTTAGGGACAATTTGTTATTGGTTTTGAGTTTGATTTTAAAAATATTGGCAGCTGAAATGAGACTTAAATGAGAAATTTACAATTGAATTAAGAAAATATAATCTTTTAGTTCAAGTTAACTAGATTTTGGCTTCACAACCATGAAGACTCCACACTGCAGCACTTTTTCTATGTGTGGGCATGCGAACATGCACATGCACATGCACACATACACGAATTTGATGTACTTGTAATACATACTAGCAAGCAGCTGAAAATTGACTGTTGAGAAATTTACAATTTGATTAAGAAATATAATCTTTTGTGCAAGTTCAACTTGACTAGGTTTTGGCCTCACAACCATGAAGACACCACAGCAAAGCACTATTTTGGCTATGTGAACACACACACACACACAAAGTCCTATAAGCAACAAGAAAAAAATAAGAGAAGATGAAATTACCTTGAGTTGTTCTAAAAGAAAGGAAAAGCTTTTATCCCTTAACACTTCACCCTCCTTTTTTGAAATTCCAGTACCTGAGATAGAGATTTAAAAGAAAATGAACTGGCGACTAAGAGAAAAACGCAAAACAAGAATGAAAAATAAAATATACAAAAAAAACAAAGCAAAGATCACTAGTAAGAAATTTGTTAAAGAGCAGACAAAGAACTAGAACAATCACAAGAAATTAAGACATGAATTTGTAAATTGCTTATGAACTTTAAACTTGATAATTTGTTTAACCAACTATTCAATCACAAAAATAGTATGCATATCGCCGATGATAAAAGGACCAACAATTAACCACATTAACAAAAGCACAGGAGAAAACCATGGTTGCTGAGCTTAATGGAACATAAGCACAAGCTTTTATCCAATTTTTCAAGGTTAAGCTCAGCTTGAGAGAAAATCAATCATAGAAATTTTAAGTCAAGCATGTTTATTTAATGAGATGTTTAGCTCAAAGCTTCAGATTTAATGCTTATCATTAAAATCATTTAAGAAGATGAACATATACAGCTTATGAACATCTTTTACTACACATCAAAGCTTGAGGAAGATACATGATATATGGATTCCATATTTAAGTAGTCATAATATCATGAAATACATCATTCTAAATTTTATTTAGATAATAACTTAATTCCAATTTATATCAAAAGAATCAAAAAATCTGAAGCAGAAATTGTCAAGTTAGAGCGTCAAAGAGTTTGGAGGCTGTTTGTATTAGCTTACAAGCAGGTCAAAACTTGCTCAAAAGAACAATTAAGCATTTTTACCCAAACTTTTTGTGCTCGTCAGGCACTTCATCTCAAGCAAGTATAATCAAGATAAATGTCCAGAAGCACATCTACCACCAACTTTTGTGCTCATAAGTCACTCCATACCATTCTACTCTTAACATAAATTTTAAAAGGGGAACCTTAAACATTAATCCCAGATTTGTTTCTAATGAAAGCATATGTTTCCTTCTTAAAGAAAGTTGGGTTGCTCCAAAGTTACCATGAAGGTGGTATGCCTTGACTTCTGGAGAAGTTTTCTTCTTCTTCTTCTTCTTCTTCTTCTTTTTTATAACACACACACACACACACACACAAGTTCTATGCCAAAGCCAACTCAAATGAGTAACTAAGGCTCCATTTAGTATGCTTGTGGTTTTTGGCTTTAAGTTTCAGTTTCCATAAATTTTGCAACTACTGAAAACCAAAACTAAAATCCAAAAACTAACAATTTGTTTAAAATGAGTTTTAACATTGATAACAAAAAATATAAACCTGTTTAATATTGTTAAAACTATTCTGGTTATTATTTCCCTAATAATCATGATGATATGTTACGAAAACACATGAAAGTAAACAAGTTTTTTTTTTGTTTAAAGTTGCAAAATTTATAAAAACCAAAAACTACAACCATACAAAATGGAACCTAAGCTTTTTACAAATATATCTACTTTTCTGTTGTTATATCATAGATTACACGTGTTTTACAGCTAATTAAACCATTATCCAAATTCAATTATAGGACCAATGTCTAGTTGTAGTCAGACTCCCTGTATTCTGTATCAGAAAATTGCACCAATGATCATTTTTAACACTTAGCTTTCTTCAGCAGCAACAAAAATCCCTCATGTACCTTTTTCTAAGACTGTAAACTCTGATATGAAACAAGATGGTCAATGTACAACATTAGACTGTAAGAACATTTTATATTTTCTTTGCTGAAAATGTATTTTCAACTTTAGCCTCAGAGGTTAATCATTTATAATAATGTGAAAAAAGAGTACAAAAGAAATCAAGGCAACATAGAAGCATATAAATGAAACCTTTCACAATTAAGATAACCATTTAATATCTTTTCTCATAAATTTCACAGTCCGTACTACTTATAAGCACATTTCTTCCGAAACGCAACGGTTATAAGGATAGTTTTCCCAAACAGGCTACCAGATACAAAGAAGAACCTGATACTCATAATCACAATTTTTTTTAAGTTCCTGTTCACAGATGTCACAATAAACAACATAGTTTAGTAGGAACATACCTAAACTTATTCCATCAAGCACAACAAGGAAAGCACCATGAAGAAATGCAAACTCAGGTCCTAAACTTCTCTCAGTCACATTAACAAATGCAACCCAAGACAGAAGATCACGAACAGTAAGAACCCTTCCAATTTGTAGTTGGTTAAACCACTGTACATACAGGAAATTAAACAATAATCAAATAAATTATGCTGATCTAAGAATAACACAGATGGCATAGAAACCAGTTTTTAACGTACTGTGGACAACCAAAACAGAAACTACAAGACAAAAGCCTCCATAAGGAGTACTAATAAATTAGTCATAATCCAAAATATTAATCAAGAATTTCCAAAAGAAAAAAATAATGAATTCAGATGTTAACAAAGGGAAAGAGCAAGTTGAGAAGATATTAATAAACAATGGATCCTGGCAAAATGCCACAAAAGAAATAAGAAGAAAAGGTCACAAAAAGCTATAAATTGGAAAGTTTGAATGCTTTAAGAAGTTGATCGAGGAATCACACTTATTAAAAGGTCAGCTTGCTCTTATTTGCAGAATACCTCTGAATTTTATTTGCAGAATGCCTTGTACCATTGACTAAAGTAACAGAAAATAAAAGACAAAAGACTTTTCAAGTAAAAGCATATCAAATCCATACACCAAGATATACACAAATTTCACAAGGAAAAAGAGAGATAACAAATTCAGATGTTAACAGAGAGAGAGAAAGGGAGACAAAAAGGAATTTAAAAACCTCACAGAAGACATCAGAAAATAGGAAGTCATCAAAACCAATTTTACCAAAAGCTATAAATTCGAGAGTTTGAACCTTGAAGAAGTTGATTTAGGCTAAGGGATAACACTTATTAAAAGCTGAGAGGCTTGCCTTTATTCGCACCTTTGTACTTTACAGACTCTTAGGTACTTATAGTGGGGAAAAAAACAAGCGAAAAATAATTTGAAGCTAAATCTTAATACGCATTGGATTCCGCTTGCAGATGAGGGCTACTAGCCAACATACACCTTAAAGTAATTATGTACAAAAATATTTGCATGTCCCAAAACAAAAACATAAACATAAACATAAACAGCATAAGATAACCAATGTTTAATAGGGCATTGTATACCTCATAGAAGTTTAGCATTGGATCAATGATATTGGACAGTTCAATGTTGGATATTCTGCAAATTCAAACAAAATATTTAAAAAGAAATATCTTCAGTGACCTAGATGACAACTTATCTTGTAAATTTTGATACCTGTTTGAAGCAATACTCCTAAGCTCACTGGAACCAGTAAGAGGGGGAACCCAGATCTCAGTAAACCGATTACGTAGAGCAGGCGACAATTCCTTCTTACCATAGTCACCACCCGGATTCATTGTTGCAAGAATGAAGAAGTTTTTGTGAGCAGTAATTTCCTCCAGAACAGTCTCTCCTTTCTCAGCCAAAGACTGCAGAGAAAAAATGACTGATTACGTGAAGAGTGGCAGCAGAAAGTAAGGGATCCTAACAAAATGTGTAAATGATAACAAGACATTCATAACTAAAAAAATTATCAGCCCATGCTCAGCTAGTTTGTCACTTGACCTGGATGTAAAAAATAAGTCCATGTATTGCTAAAAAAGCTTCCTATGAAAAAGGAAAATGGCATATGCAAATGAGAATAGAAATACATGCATATCTATCACAAGTTAAGAGCTAATACTGGACAGACATCTAATTATTTGGCAGTGGTTATATACCATTTCTGTCAGTAAAATTAATGCTAACAATTCACCCCAAAAACAGAAAGCTTATAGTACCATTTGATATGACCAGTCTAAAGAGGAGCAATAATAATGATAACATGACTAGTTTGCATGACGCCACAATGTCTCTAACTTAAAAAATAAAAAAATAAATAAAAAAAAGAAGAAGAGAAAATAGATGAGTTATTAAATTCACTTAAAATAAATAAAAAACAAATTTATAATTAACTCACAAAATAATTAACTCAAATGGATTCCAATAACTCTATGTTCTACCACCAAACCCTAAATGTGTTGCTGTACCATATATGATCAATTTACTACCAAACTGAATATGGTTTTTTCTACACAAATACAAAAAATATATAAAGTAAATAAATAATTACTACCAAAACAACCTCCATACACAAAAGAAAAAAAAAAAAAAACTTCTTTTCTTAAAATTCATGTTTCTAATCAATTGAAAAAATAACTAAACCCAATTGATTCCATTGACTCTTTGTTCTACTAAACTATTTGATCTGCTACATCAACTTTAGTAGCAAACCAAATGGAGTGTTTTTGTTACTGAAATACAAAAACACATAAACAAACTTTAAAAAAAATAATTGAAGAAAAGGGAAAAAAAATTATTCCACAAAAATACAAAAAGATACATAAACAAATGTTTACAACAAATGCCATTAGAAATAAGATAAAATAAACTTTCTATGCAAATTAAAAAAAAAAAAAAAAGATGCAAAATTCACCATGAAATGTCATTATACAAAAGATAAAAGAACTATTTCTGCACAATACAAAAAACACATGAAGTTCACGAAAATTACATCAAATGCCATTGTACAACAACTTTTATATTCTTTAGATGCTAACTCAGTAACTCTAATGTTTTTGTTAAATTCAAATATTAGTTATATTAAAACTGGAATTAAATAGTATAATTAACATAATTACAAGGCAATAAGAAAAACAAAAGCCTCAAAGAAGTACCCACCAGTTTTCTTTCTGGCTCTAAGACACTGTTCAACCTTTCCAGTACACTGTCATCAGCCAAGGAAATCTCATCAACAAGAAATAAATCACCAGCCCTCATTGCTTTCACTAGAGGCCCATCTTGCCAATCAAATATTTTCTGCCACTGCTGGTGAAGCTCAACAAGTTCCAGCTTAACATGCTCCAGGGTATCAACATCTTGTACAGTGACATCCGGAATTGAAATAGCACCTTGTCTATACTTTTTAATTACCAAATCCAGCTGATCAATAGTCAAGGACAAATGATGGATATCTGAAGAAATACACTGCAATTAAAGATGTTCATTACTCATCGGGATCTATTTACATTCAGCATGAAATAGAAATAATGTCAAGCTACCAATAAAGAATTTATAACAACAAATACATACAGTGTCTTCAGAGAGGTGAATAAGAGCTGTTGACAGCTTCAGTTGTTCAATGAGATATGCATATTGAGACAACAACTTTGATCTATCTCGAATTGGATAAAAACCCTGTTAAACAACTCATTAGTTACATTCCCGATGGAACTTTGACTTCTAAAGAAATTGATAATGCTAGCAGGAAAAGTAACATACCCCAAGGAAATCAGATGTTTCTGTGTACTGGTGGCAATTCAAAATGTGCAAATTCTGCTTTAAATAAATACTCAACAATTGGCACACAGTAGTCTTCCCACCACCAGTTTCACCAACAAGAAGCACAGGCTCACTAAACTTGTGGCATCGTTTAACAAGAAAAAACAATCTCCACATACTTTTAGTCAAGATGACACTGTAAGAAATGGGATCATTAGACATTAACCATAAAATTGCATGCAAGCAAGCCTAACCAAGATAGAACTTGTATGAGTTCTTACTTCTGAAGACTCTCTGGAACCTCAGATTCATCATGAAAATTGAGAGTAAAATCCTCTCCAAGCAGTTCCTGAAAGATAAATTAAAAGAAAAGGAAATTACACTTAAAATCATTGAACCCTCTTTCAAAGGAAAGAAATCAAACCACTTCTAACCAATCACCTACTACCTCAAAGTTGCAATAATTAATACAAAAAGAAGTTCAAAACTGAGAACACTATTCAAAGTTTTCTTTTCCAATATGACAGTGAATTTGAAGTAGAATAAGCAAAGACAACCCACAGACATACAAAGTAGAATCCATCATAGAAGATTTACAACCCTGTCCATAACAGGATAACAACCGGGTGAGAATTAAGGCAACAAACTACAACTGAATATGCTTTTGATAGAAATTAAATTAATCTTACTCTGCAAAACTGACCTCTTTGTCTGTAAGAGCAAGTTCTATTGAGACTGACTAAATCAATTAGGCAATAAGTGGAAGAATTGTACATCAAATAAAAATTAAAAATTAAAAACCAATGTCACTATTATACTTGTAAAAGCAACAAATAGGCAACACACCTGATTGTAGAAGTCATCTTTGTGAAGTTTAACTCGAAGATGTCTCTCCAAAACCTCTTGAACTACAACTTTCTCATCCTCATCCCGTAGCCTCTCTGCCAAAAGGTGATACCCATCTCTAGCCAAATCTTCATAAGACTTTCCATCCTCCCTGAAACGATTAGCCCAACGGAACAAGTCCCTTGGAGTTATAAATCCATGTTTTCCAGCAAACACTTTGGTTTTCTGGCGATGCAGTTGCAGCTCCTTCATGATGTCAACCATTTTCTTAGCATAGCTTGGAGGGATTTGACACCTTTCCTTCAAAATTGTGCTCAGCTCATCTTCTGGAATCTCATCTACATGAATCTCCACAAAACGGTTGCGAAATGCTCGAGATAGCATTTTACGCCCACCATAGACAGTTGGTGGGTTTTGAGTTGCAAAAAGCGTAAACTCTGGATGAGTTTCAATGGGTTTGCCCAATTCAGGCACAAAGAGCTCTCTGTTGTCATCAAGTAAACGGTTTAGGGCTTCAAGCACATCAGATGGAGCCAAGTTTAGCTCATCTAAAACAATCCAATAACCCTTTTCAACAGCCTCAACCAACACACCTTTACGAAATACAAGTTTTCCACTAGCATCAGTTACATAAGAGCCTAAATATTCCTGCAGATCAGTGTGTTCATGATTATTTATTCTCACAAATTTATGACCAGTAATTGCAGCAAGATACTGAACCAGACTGGTCTTTCCACTAGAAGTAGGGCCCTGTAAGAGAACAGGATATTTTTTAATGCAAACAGCACGTGACAAGTTTGTAAGATGATTTTTAACGCTCCCAGTCAGAATATAGTTCCTCAAAAATTCATCCAAAGCAGAATCTTTGACCTTTAAGTAGCTAGTGAAGGGTTTGGTTGAAGGTTCATTTCCTCCTAACAGATAATGCAAAATCCTCTGCTTCATTATTTTAGCACTAGGTTCATCTAACAAAGTGACAAAGAACATATAGAATCCATCATAAATAGCCTTCTTAAGCCCAAAGTCTCTCTCTTTCTCCCTTGTAAAGTCCAGTGCCCTGTAGAGAGACCTTAAACTGTATTGCGGCTTTTGATTGGCCCCATCTTGCAGCCTTTCTTCTGAATCCTTCTTGGCTGCTTTGTAGAAACTCCTTATTTTAACAACTAGTTCATTATTCACTACTTCACCACTAGATCCACTATCCTTCAAAATTTTTTCAATAAACAGATCCAGATCTTCATCATCCAATATATCATCAACAAAGTACTCTGTAAATCTACTCCGTAAAGCAAAGGGCAAATCCCGCTTCCCAGCATCAGTTGCAGGATTCATGCAAGCAAATAAATGAAAATTTGGATGTCTCCTAATGTTTTCCACATCACCTTTTTCAGCTAAACAGAGTGAGCCCTTCTCCCCATCAAGGACGCCAATAATTCTCTGCAGAATCTCAGGAGGAGCCAAATTCACCTCATCAAGCAAAACCCACTGGCCATTTTTCAGTGCAGTAACAAAGGCACCTTCAACAAAAGAAAAAAATGTTCCAGAAGATGCAATCTGTCTTCTAGCAGTTTCTAATCTAGCAGAAAAATTCTCCCAAGCTTCCTCATCCAAAGGTTTCTTCCGCTTTCTAGCAGATCCCAATCTCTCTTTCACGACCAACTTTTTGAACTTTTTAACACCACGCTTAAGTCTATGCAGTAACTCCAGCCAATTCCCACACACCAAAGGCTCTTCAAAATGATTAAAAAATTCTTCATTCTCCTGTATATTATCAAACAGTACTGAAGTTATATGTGCAGCCTATACAACAGCAAACAAGAAAATTTAAATTTTCAAATATAAAATACCTTCATAGAAATTGCCTGAGAAAATAGATATTTAAACTCATTATATAATGGTTTGCAAATAGACCATGCATCCATAGGCTTAAATCCTCCTAATAGATCAGCAACATCACTCTGCTGGCTTAAGTTCTGATCACAAGAAAATATCATCCATGTAAATGAATAAACAAGCTAACCAGCCACCACAAAGAAACACACACCTACAAACCCAAACATTTTTGACCAACATACCAAAACAGTGAGCCTCTGTCCAAGCCTCATGGCCAAATGCTGTACAAGTGTAGTCTTCCCAGTGCCAGTTTCACCAACCAAGAGAACAGGCTCCTTGTACTTAACAGAACAAGCTATTCTCTCAAGCAAATGCAAAGAACTACGGATCTTGACAAAAGGTCTCTTTTCATATAACTGTAAGAATCATAATATCAATGAAAGCTCAAGACAAACTAAGCCAAATTTAAGACAATTAAAGATGTTCAGCTTACTGTTGCATTAGTGCGTTGAAGGGTGACTCGTCCAGTTCTTATCTCAGACATAGAATCCTGAGGTGAGATTAAGTTTCAAATATTAGAGAAGTTCATAGACAAAATAATAATTATAGCAATTTAAAACACCAGAGACCTGAATTATGGGTTTATTATGAGGATATAAGGTTTCTGAAAGAGAAACTGGAACTCCCAACACCTCTGCAATTTCTTTCATTATACTCAACCGATTTTCAGCTGATGTGTTAAAAGAAGCAAATACATCAACAGCCTGAGAAGATAATGACATGGTAACTTGTTATAACCAGTAGAATAAACATATCATAAGACCCATCAAAAGGGAAACTAAAAATTTAAGAAATAAAAGCAATGAATCAGGATATATTTTTTTAGATAAGACCTCCTGATAAATAGATAAATCATCCAATTGAGACTTATTTGCCAGACCAGCAATTCGCTTGCACCATTTAAGGAGATCCCTGTCATCAGGAACCAAAAAGGTAAATGCAGTATTTCAAATCTTGCTCCTACCAGGAAATAGAAAATTAATAAATCATTGACCATCCCTTACCTTAAGGAGAACCTGCAAAGAGAACTCAAAGAACCAGAGCTTACGGTGTTAAAACCCCTAAATTGATTCAGATAGGTATAGTTAACCCTTTCAAACGTTTCTGCAAGAATCAACAATAATGCACAAGTAAGAAAACTTAAAAACCCTAATATTAAGCAAGAATCAACAATAATACATAAGTATTCAGTACATATTATTTGACTCACCAACAAGTCTGTCAGCAAGTGGCAGATCTAAACATGGATACCATGATTTTACTATCTTTTGCATATCTTGTCTATTTGGTGCTCTAATCATCACTTTCCTCCAGAGGATACCACATATGTTCCCACCTGTAACCCAGATGGTAAAAATTTGCACAAATATATTTTTTATTAATAGGCGCAGGACATGACAGAAGTGAGATCAAAAACCTTCTATTCCCCACTTGGAAGTAGAAACAGTGGAAAACAGGCGAAAACTTTCTGCCACCCTAATTTCCTGCAGAAGTCCCAAATGCTTCAGTCTCTTGAAGTACAAATTATATAATGCAAAATAAAACAAAAATAAAAGTTAACAGCAGTAAACTTTGTCTTTCCCTGATTTCTTGTCCGTGCAATGCATCATTTAAGTAAACAAAAGAGTACTTGAAAGAAAGATGCTATCATGCTTAAAACATATGGTACAAACATACCATACACAATGCTAGAGGCTCTAAATGAAGAAGGAAAACAAGAGGGGGGGGGGGGGGTGGAACACTTCTGTTATTAGCAAGAATGATCCAGAGAAAAACTTCACTTCCATTGTCTGAGGTTTTGGCAATGGAGCAAGAAACAGAAAAAATATTCCATGAATTACAAATTATCAGACGAGTTCAATGATCAAGTGAATGAGAATAACCAAGAGACCTTGAAGAGAATATTCTCCTACATACAACTATCAAATCCTTATCTATATTTCAGGAAGAAAGCATTTGGGTGAAAAAAAATGGAGTCTAATAAGAAGAAATTAAGTTGGAGAATAATTACCTCTCCATATCCAGTGACAAATGAGCTTGAACCTTCCAGCAAAGGCAATAATATGGATAGGACATCTGGAGGTGCTTTGTCAATATCCTCAAACACAACCCAAAATCCATTCAAAACAGCCTATTAAGGGGGGAAATGGATTGAATAAGAGAGAATATCTGATGTTACAAATGCAAAGAAAATGGACATTGGAAACGAAATAAACTGTAATAGCAGTTCTTTGACTAGAAAATAAACCTGAGTAAGAGACCCAGGCTGCCATCTAAACTCGCCAGGTTGCTCAGTACAAACATAACTCCCAACCAGTGTTTTACCATCAAGTTGATCATCCATGTGAATTGAAAAAACTACAAATAAAAAAGGTTAAAAGCAAACCTTGAGCCAAGCAAGTGACAGAATGCAAAAAATGCTAGAGAGGGTGATAACAGGACAAAGATTTGTGACTTTGTGTTGAAATTAAACATCTTAAGGAATAACATAACACTCAAAAGTTTATAAGAGAATGCTTGAATGGCACAATCACTACCATCCTATTAAGTTTGCATACAATAATAGCAAGTCAAGAGAGTAACTTTAGCAATGTCAATATTTTGGCAGTTAGAATGAGTGAAAAGAAAGAGAAAAATTCAGCGAGCTTGAATTAATCCTTTAGGGCCAAACCAAAGTTTGCATATACAATTTAATTGTTTTCTTGAAGAAAATTTATCAAACAAAAGGTTAGATACCTTGGTTCCCAGTATCCTGGGCGATTTTGCTAATAAGAGCAGATTTCCCAGCACCAGCAGGGCCATAAAGAAGAACTGGCCACTTTTGCTTAACTGCCAGCAAGACCATATCAAAACTTCTCTTTACAGTAGATGTCATGACAAATGAATTGACGACTGAATCATCATCCCTGAAGAATAATAATAATAACAATAATAATAATAATAACAATAATAATAATAATAAGATGAAGAAGAAGAAGAAGAAGAAAAGGGTTAAATATTTATATGATCAAGGTGCATGCTTTGGTAACACACCAACTTCTACAAACAAGTTTTTATCCAAAAAAAAAAAGTCTTTAAATACGCACATAATATGCATACCATTCTGTAATCCTCCGACTCTTCATAGGTGGCTTGGTGACATAAATCTCTGATGATATATAAGAGCTAAGGTCAAAAGATGAAAGCCCTTTATCATGATAGAATTCATGGTCTCCACTTCCAGAATGCAACTCAATCTGCTCAGATGATCCAGCATATGCACCAGCTTTCTCAATTGCTACATCCATACAGAACTCCTCCCAGCTGAAAAATGTAGAAGCAAGAAAAGTATTGTACATAAAACAAATCAATCAAAGATTTTACATCTTAAAAAATCAATCTGTTCAAGAGTAAAACTAACCGCAATAAACATGATTGTGCCTCTTCAGGCCTAACACAAAAATTCCTAGTTGCTCCATCACTCATTTTCAAAACAGCAGACAAGATGTGTATCCCGCACCATGTTATATCAGCAATAACCTTTCTGAACTCAATGGTCCCACCTAAATTGATATTTATAAACTCCCTTATGATGTCCAAGAAACAGGACCAATTCCAAAATTTGGCAAAAATCTCAGACTCCAAAAGCAGAAGGCGGTATGATGTGCGCACAGCATGTAAGTAACAATTAAGAACCTGCATAGAAACATAAAATATATAGTGAACAGAATAGAGAAAAATATTGTTCATTTGTGAAAGATATAAAATAAACACATACCTAACAAAGCTTACAAAATAATATTAATTCACCATCCATTTAATGCAATTTTACTTTAATAATACCCTCTTCAACATATATAGACATTAGTTTAAGATGCAAACATACATCGGGTATGATTCTACTTAAAGAGTCTTCCCCATCATGTTGTCTAACAAGAACAATTCAACTTTACCAAGGGACAATACAATCCTACGACATAACTGCACACACATTCAGTCGAAGATGTGCAAGCATATGTGTGTAATTTAGCTAACACTTTCAGTCTAATAAGTGCAAGTGTGTGTGTATGTGTTCTAGTGTGCATGAGTGGGATGGTAGGGATGATATGTGTCTAATTTCGAAAGACAGATGAAATAAAATAAATTCAAACCCTTAAGCCCTTCCCAGGAACTAAGAAACATCATATGTACCTCAATAGAAAGCATTTTGCTGTCAATAACCATGTTCGATAGTATTTCTTTCCCCAAAATCCGCTGGAATGGAGGTGGTGCAAATTCAAAATAAATTAATACAGACCTGTTCCAAATTACAAAGCAAACAATTATCAATATAATAAGTTCATCAGGTTAAATTGGAATTTAATTATTGCTTTAACAGCTTTCAACTCATTCACAATGCATCCTCCAGTAATGACCACTACATTAAGAACATATTTCATCTCCATATTAGATTCAGAGAAGCATTGAACACAAGGTCACATATATAGATGCAATGAATCTAGATGTCAACCAATGAACTGCATGCTTTCCACACCAGAGTTAAGCCAGAGAAATACCATGTACACTGACTCAGCAAGCCACAGAACTAGACAAAAGGCCCTTGATACAAATTTTCTCATAATTGTAATTCAAAATAGAGAACAACATACATACCCCAGAAGAAAAGGAGCCAAATCAAGGGCACGACAGAAGGCCAGGCAAGCAAGCTCATGAAGATTCAAACAAATCCCATGTTGAATATGAAAGTCAATAACATTATAAACTTTCTCATCATAAAGATACCCCGACACAGTATCATTTGAATTTGACCTCAGCTTTTCTGCCTCAAACCGAAGTAAAGCTACAGTTTTGTCCACAATCTTTTTTACTATTGGGCGAAAACATCCCACCAACGGAATTGTATATTTTGGGTGCAGGAACAACTCTGCCACAGAACTCACCACTTCTTGTTCTGTCATTGTGTCACCCTGCCCAAGCCAAATTCATTGTATGAAAATTAATGTCTATAAATCCAGCCCCAGAGCCAAAACTCAACAAAACAAACAGTATAAAATCGGAGATGAAATTAGAGTACCTTTTCCAGCAGATTATCGAACTTCTGTACGTCCCGGAGTGCTGTGCAACGAGCTAGAAACCGTTGAAGTGAAAATTGAAGATTGAAACTTCCATCCATGGCCATGGAAAACTTGAATCGAAGAGTATATAATATATCAAAAACAGTATATGATGATTAAATAAAACTAAAAGTATGAAGGTGTAAGGTTTCTGCTTCGCTGTGTTGTCTTTCTCTTCTGCCCTCGCTCAGTTCGGCTTTAAGGGTTTAGGGTTTTAGTTCACCGCTGTGGTATTTATAGATGATTTTATTTTAGTATCAAAATGGAGCTGTTAAAAACCTCTGCGGCGGCGTTTGTTAGATGCACCGCCATTTAAGGGACAACAGCCAAAATTGGCCCTAAAATCTTGAATTTAGTCATTTTAGTCCGATTAAGTATTTTTCTGACCTAAGCCCCCCGAAAAAATGGTTTCGGCCAAAAAACCAAAAGTTTAAAGTAAGGGTTTATCTCAGGTTATGGGTAAATGTGGTTTTAAGGCAAATAATACTAATAATTAAAAAACAAGGTACATTTGGTTTAAGGAAAGGAAAGGATAACGATGAAGTTTTTTTAATCATTGTAATTTTGATTTTTTTTTTATTAGTGGTCAAGTGTTTGAGTTAATTTTTGTACATTTTGGGATTAATTTCTTTTCAATTCAATCAAAAGTAAATCATTGACATCGAACTAAAGAATTCATGAAAAATTATCTTTTTATTATCCTCTTTAAAAAATTGAACATTCATCAATAAAGTGAAAAGCAAATCCCCTTATCAACTAAGTCACAATTCCTTAGGTTTACAAGTAATATTTGATTGGTACAGAAACTAGTCCTTCCCTTCCATCTTTTTTATTTCTCAAACCAAAAATACTATAAACATGAGAACATTATAGTGGTCTAGTGGCCACCATCCTCTTATTAGGGATTTTTCATGTAAGTTTGGAGGTGTAGGATTCGAATTCCATCTCAACGTTCAAAAAAAAAAAAAATACCATATGCATTTTTTTAATGGAAACTATAAGGGTGTATTAATTCACTTTTTTATATTTTATTTTTATATAAAATCACAAATGTTAACTTTATTTTTATGAGCAATGTCATGTGTCATATGAGTATTTTTAATTAGATAGTTAATAAAGTTAAAATTATTTATTTATTTTCAAACAAATTAATTGCAAAATGATTCAATTAATACATTCTTAATTTGTTCTTTAATGGCATATGTGGGAAAAACCTCTAAAAAAATTATGTAAAATTTTACAAAACTAATAAGTTGCAATGCCATGTGTGTTATTGTAAACTTACAATCATTATATGTCATTATATATAATTAATTCTTTTCATTCAAAAGCCTACTAATAATTTTGTAAATAGCTATTCATTTAATAACATATTATAATTATAAGTTAACAATTTTACGTGATATTCTAACTATATTATTGTAAAAAATTTTAGTAATAAAAAATATAATTTCATATTTTTATTTTTAGAGTGAATTTGAAGAAAAACATACAAATGTAAATAAACTTAGTAAATTTAATGAAACACAATTAAAAATTAATAGTAAATGTTTTATTCATATATATAATTTGTTTTAAAAAAAAATTGTTACATAATAAAAAGCAAACTCTCATTTTTTTACATGCACAATCTCTTATTTCTATTTAAAAAATTATTAAATTATTTAAATTGTTGGCACAAGTAAATTATGTTGATTACGCTCAAGTAATGAACTATGAACTAAGCAAAATACTAGTGTTGAGGCAAGATTTTATGTCACGAGGGCATGAGCAATGCTACAAAAAGAAAAAAATCAAACAACTAAACTCTAAATTTGACTTACAATTACAAATGTCAAAGAGGACAAAAAAAATTGTCATTGTCCAAAAGGCCTTAGATTAGCTTCGCCAATTAGAATAGAATATCAATATCAAATGAAACCTTAAATCTATTCATTCTACTTAAGTTAAAGTTTTATTTGAAACTTATTTGGTACAATGGTCTAAAATTAATGGTTAAAGGTTTTAACCAAATTGTTATAAATGATTGTTTAGTAAAATCATTTATTTTCAATATGTTGCTCTTTGTTTATTTATTTATTTAGAATTTATTTTAAAATAATATTTTTTTATTTTAAAAGAAACAAACATTTTTTTCTTACATTAATCTTATTATTATATATTTACTTTAATTATTTTTTATTATAATTTAAGTCTTATTATTTTTATTTTTATTTTTGGTTAATATAGGTAAAAATAAATTTTGTTCTCAAATCCTTAATTTAAAAATAAAATTAAAAGCTTCTATCATTTTAAAATGAAAAGAGTATGGATTAAGCATCTAATAAAATGTTTTTATTTAGTGAAATAGTGTCACTAATTCAAACCAAATTGCCATTGCTTGGCTTCAATTAAAAAAACTCAGGCTTGGAAAAGTCAAACTTTGAGCGAAAAATTGATCAAATAGAGTTTTGACTATTGCTCAAATTGGAAACATTAAAGGTTCTAGAATCTAGTTAGTGAAACTTAAAAATAACTTTTTAAAAATTTATTTGTAAATCACTTTGAAAATTAAATTCAAAATTTTCATCCAACATCTATTTTCAAAGTTGTGGAAGAAGAATTTACTTGAAAATAAATTGCTTTTTAGCTACATCCACTAACCCCATACTCTACTTATCAGAACAATATTGAAAAAGCTTTGGATTTTAGTTTTAATACTTTTTATTTCTTTTCTTTTAATTTAAGTGTTCAACAAATGAGTTTAAATTTTGAGCTTAGTTTCTTTGAGAATTTGCAAATTTTATAGACTAAATAGAAATTTCATTTTTTGGGCTGTTTGGCACCATACAAATTAACAAATCCATTTTCCATATGAAAGAAACAAACGGCAAAATTATACTTTCTAGCTCGGCAAAAATTACACGGAGGCAAACAGTGGGCGTTAACAAAGGGCTTATTTGCTTATTTATTTTAGTTTGGGAGCTTTATCTGTTAATATGGTTAAGTTGTATGCCTTAACAATGTATTTCGGAAAAAAAAAAAAAAGAAAAGAAAAAGAAAGAGGAAAGCTGCTTTCACTCTTTAGGAATGTTTGGCTTCAAAGGAACTGGAAAAGTGCAGTGAAGGGAAGGGATGAGTTTACGCTGTGGAATTTCTCCCGTTTCCCTCAAACCAATTCCCAGAGCTACCACTCAACTGGTGGCCAAGATCTTCTCCTCCCAATTGCCGAACTTGGTGAGGTTTTCGGGGCTGTTCCTGTTCATGCCTGCTCTTGTGGATACCTTGGAGGCTTTTTTCTTTAAAAGCTGCTGGTTCGGAAATTCTCTGCAGGAATTAAACTCTTCACATTCTAAAGAGGTTAGTCGCGATCTCTCTGCATTCGGATGAAAATTTTCCATGGATCCTTCCTCAGTCTTTTGTTTGATTTAATTTTACTCTGCTTTTTTTTTTTTTTTTAAATTTGATTTATGCATGTTTATAGAACCAAATAAATATATTATTATCTGAATAATTCTGGAATTTTATTGAAAGTGGTCATAATAAAAACAGGAAAGAGTAGAATAATTAAATACAAATCTTAATGAGGTTTCCTTCCTGGGAACCTTGTCCTTGAAATTTTTTCTTTGCAATTAATTTTTGTTCTTCAATTTTCTTCTTCCCTTGACCCTAAGATTTTCCGAGTTGAGGCCAAGATCACATCCATAATAAATTTTACAAAACCAGGCACCTGTAAGCAATGAACAAATATAACATTCCAAATCTGCAGTTTCAAGATTCCTCTCAACTTATTAAGCATCCAAGATCAAATATATGACGACTTTTATTGGACGACTTGTAATGCTACTATACCTGAATGATTTGTTGACGGAGTTTTTGATTCTCGGTTTCCAACTTGGAGAGCATCTCTTCAAGGCTGTGACCTCAGATAAAGAAAAAAAAATCACAAATAACCCACATATCTGTTGTGGTGTATCTCTATTCATAAACTTCAGAAAGCCTTTAGATAATGTGTGTGATGTTTAGAATCAGTAAAATTTTAAATGTGTCCTTATTGCAACATGTTTCCTATCTACCAACGACCTAACTAGCTTAGTGATAAGCTTCTTCCACTGCAAACAAGAGGTCTTAAGTTCAAGTCACATGCCATGCGGGTGAGGTGGGAAAGGGATGGGAGAGGGTTGCCTCCCATTGTGCAACCAAGATAAAAAAAAAAAAAAACATGTTTCCTATCTAACTTGGGGCAGGCTGCAGATGATTTTTTGTTATGGTTAACCTGTGGGTTGAAAAACTTGCTTTCAAGAAGAAGTGCTCACTGCTAAAAGCTGCCACTTAAATTTTGGCACCAGAAGATTCACCATGGCATTTCAAGCCCTAACTTTTAGTTGAAACTGTCCAGATAGCTACCAATTGAGAACAGAGACACATGATGAGGATAGGAGAACTATGATTTAGAATGGAAAATTTTATTTTTAGGGATTCCTGGAATTTGGTTGTCTATCATGGTATCAGCGACAAACCTGTGCACAGAGTCCTGAAGCTGTTTTGCTTTCTTCTCTTCTTCTTCAAGTTTTTTGGTTAGTTCACCATTTTTGGCTGGAGCAAGTTTTGCTTTCTTCTCTTCCTCATTAAGCCTTTTAGTTAGTTCATCATTTTCAGGCTGAGCATGGGTATAAGGTTGCTTTGTCTTCTCTGCTCTCTGCTTATATGCTTCGAGCAAAGCCTGCAAAAATTAGAATAGTGTTCATGATTTGCAGTCTCCACAACAACAGCAACTGCTTATATTGAATAATAATAAGAGGTGCTTCTTTGACCTGTAATTGCTGTTTTGTAGTCTCTTGGGTGTTTGCTTCTTCAATGGCTTTCTGAGCTGCCTCTCTTTCT
>BPVZ01000031.1:1516679-1527469 GCA_020521535.1 Rubroshorea leprosula
AATCTCAACTTATATTTAAAAACTAAAATTTTAATGCAAAATTTAAAAATTTACCCTATTAAATGTTGGTATTTAGATTTTAAAATTAATTGTATATTAGAATAAAATCACTTTTTTAAATCTAAATATTAATATTTAATAAGAGAAAATTTTAAATTTGAAATTGAATTTTAATTAGAAAAAATGATGCACTTACTTTAAATTTGAAACTTTAATTTATTTTAAAAATTAAAATTGATATACACTTTGTTTATTATATTTATTTAATGTCATATATCATACAATTATAAATTTATCATTTTAAGTGATATTATTTTTTATTAAACTTTCAAAATTTAAAAATTACATTAGTTTCATTTAATTTAAAATCAGATTACAATAAATTACATAAAAAAAATTTTAATGTCTATTACTTAATTTATTAAATTTAAATTTAAGATTTTATATAAATAATATGTCCATCCAGATTTATGATTTTATTTTATTTATATTTTATTTAAATAAAAAATTAAATTATCAAGTAAATCAAAAATCCAGGTCAAATGTTAAATCCCTCGCCATGTAAGCATGACATGGCAATATTTTGCCATCCAAGCAGCCAAGCGAGGTGTGTCCTCAACGGCAGTTAAGTTAGGCGAGCAATCCCAAACGGCAGTTAAGTTGTCGTAAGAAGAAGGGCTTAATTGCTTTGATTCCAGAGTTGAAGAGCTTATTATGCATTAATTAAAGTCTAGGGGCTTAATAGCGTGATATCAAGAAATGCTAATGAGAAAACAATAAGGAAGATTTATCGGAGAAAGAAAGATCCTCGATGTGTATTCCTCAATATAGATCTGGGTTACAGAGAAGAAATGAGAGATACAGAGGTTTAAGGATGAAGAAAAACCAGAATATTCTCATTCCCACAATGAGAAATCACATCATATATATACTGACTATAAGACAAAATAGCCTAACGAAAAAAAATGCAAATAAACAATCAAAAGATGCCATCTGTCCTGCACAGCTCAGCTTATTTATTTTTTTCCGATTCTGGGGTTAGTTCAGGGGCTTAACTTATGGTTTTGCCCTACTTTCACCCTGTAATTATGTTTGGTTTGAAGGATAGTGGAAAAGTGCAGGAAAGGGGAGGGATGAGTTTACGCTGTGAAATTTCTCCTGTTTCCCTCAAACCAATTTCTAAAGCTAGCACTCAACTGGTGCCCAAGATCTTCTCCGCCCAATTGCCGGACTTGGTGAGGTTTTTGGGGGCTGTTCCTGTTCATGCTTGCTCTTGTGGATACCTTGGAGGCCTTTTTCTTTAAAAGCTGCTGGTTCGGAAATCCTCTGCAGCAAATAAACGCTCCACATTCTAAAGAGGTTAGTCGCGATCTCCCTGGATTCGGATGAAAATTTTCCATGGATCCTTCCTCAGTCTTTTGTTTGATTTAATTTTACTCTGCTTTTTTTTTTTTTTAATTTGATTTATGCATGTTTATAGAACCAAATAAATATATTATTATCTGAATAATTCTGGAATTTTATTGAAGGTGGTCATAATAAAAACAGGAAAGAGTAAAATAATTAATACAAATCTTAATGAGGTTTTCCTTCCTGGGAACCTTGTCCTTGAAATTTTTTCTTTGCAATTAAGTTTTGCTCTTCAATTTTCTTCTTCTCTTGATCCAAAGATTTTCCGAGTTGAGGCCAAGATTACATCCATAATAAATTTCACAAAACCAGGAACCTGTAAGCAATGAACAAATTACATTCTAAATCTGCAGTTTCAAGATTCCTCCCAACTTATTAAGCATCCAAGATCAAATATATGACGACTTTTATTGGACGACTTGTAATGCTACTATACCTGAATGATTTGTTGACGGAGTTTTTGATTCTCTGTTTCTGAGTTGGAGAACTTCTCTTCAAGGCTGTGGCATCAGATAAAGAAAAAAAAAATCACAAATAACCCACATATCTGTCGTGGTGTATCTGCATTCATAAACTTCAGAAAGCCTTTAGATAATATGTGTGAAGCATAGAATTAGTAAAATTTTAGATGTGTCCCTATTGCAACATGTTTCCTATCTAACTTGGGACGGGCTGCATAAGATTTTTGTTATGGTTAACCTGTGGGTTGAAAAACGTGCTTTCAAGAGGAAGCATTCACTGCTAAAAGCTGTCACTAAAATTTTAGCACCGGAAGATTCACCATGACATTTCAAGCCCCAACTTATGGTTGAAACTGTCCAGATAACTACCAATTGAGAACGGAGACACATTATGAGGATAGGAGAGCTATGTTATAGAATAGAAAATTTTATGTTTAGGGATTCCTGGAATTTAGTTGTCTATCATAGTATCAGTGACAAACCTGTTCACAGAGTCTTGAAGTTGTTTTGCTTTCTTCTCTTCTTCTGTAAGCCTTTTAGTCAATTCTCCCTTTTCGGCCAGAGCAAGTTTTGCTTTCTTCTCTTCCTCGTTAAGCTTTTTAGTCAGTTCACCATTTTCAGCCTGAGCCTGAGTATAAGCTTGCTTTGCCTCCTCTACTTTCTGCTTATTCACATCAAGCAAAGCCTGCAAAAACTAGAATAGTGTTCACGACGTGCAGTCTCCACAACAACAGCAACTACCAATATCGAATAATAATAGGAGGTGCTTAATTTACTTGTAATTGCAGTTTTGCCGTCTCTTCGGTGTTTGCTTCTTCAATGGCTTTCTGAGCTGCCTCTCTTTCTTTGATGACCATCGAGTTAGCCTCTTCTTCTTGTAATTGTAATCTTGTAATCTCTTGGGCTTTTGCCTCTGACAAATTTTGAAGTTTTTCAATCTCTTGGGCTTTTTCCTCTGACAAATTTTGCAGTTTTTCAATCTCTAGGGTTTTTGCCTCCAACAAATCTTGCAGTTTTGCAATCTCTTGGGCTTTTGCCTCCAACAAATCTTTCAGTTTTGCAGTCTCATGGGCTTTTTCCTCCAACAAATCTTGTTGTTTTGCAACCTTTTGGTCTTTTGCCTCCAACAAATCTTTCTGTTTTGCAATCTCTTGAGCTTTCGCCTCCAACAAGTCTTGCAGTTTTACAATCTCTTGGGCTTTGGCCTTTGACAAATCTTGTAGTTTGGCAATCTCTTGGGCTTTTACCTCTGACAAATCTAGCAGTTTTGCAATCTCATGGGTTTTTTCGTTTGATAAATCTTTCTGTTTTGCAACCTCTTGGTCTTTTGCCTCCAACAAATCTTTTTGTTTTGCAATCTCTTGAGCTTTCGCCTCCAACAACGCCTCTGACGAATCTTGTAGTTTTGCAATCTCTTGAGCTTTTGCCTCCAACAAATCTTGCAGTTTTGCAATCTCTTGGGCTTTTGCCTCCAATGAATCTTGCAGTTTTACAACCTCTTGGGTTTTTGCCTCCGACAAATCTTCCATCCTCTCAATCTCTTGGGCTTTTACCTCTAGCAAATCTTGTAGCTTTGCAATCTCTTGGGCTTTTGCCACCAACAAATTTTGCAACTTTGCAATCTTTTGGGCTTTTGCCACTGACAAATTTTGCAGTTTTTCAATCTCGTGAGCTTTTGCCTCCAACAAATCTTGCAGGTTCACAATCTCTTGGGCTTTTGCCTCCAACAAATCTACCAATTTTGCAGTCTCATGGGCTTTTTCCTCCAACAAATCTTGTTGTTTTGCAAACTTTTGGTCTTTTGCCTCCAACAAATGGTCTGTTGCCTCCAACAAATCTTGTTGTTTTGCCAACTTTTGGTCTTTTGCCTCCAACAAATGGTCTGTTGCCTCCAACAAATCGTCTTTTGCCTCCAACAAATCGTCTTTTGCCTCCAACAAATCGTCTTGTACCTCCAACAAATCCTTCTGTTCTGTTATCTCTTGAGCTTTCGCCTCCAACAAATCTTTCAATCTTGCAATCTCTAGCCTTTGCCCCAACAAAATTGGCGCTGCTAATGGACTCAGCCCCAACAAAAATTCCATATCTCCTACTTTTGCCTTCAACAAATCTCTCTGTTTTGAAATCTCTTGGTCTTTTGCCTTCAACAAATCTCACTGTGTTGTAATATCCTGGTCTTTTGCCTTTCCCAGTAAAAGAAAAATAAGATACAGCCAACTATGACTAAGGAAGTTAGGAATAACTAAGCCTTAATGTCTAATTTTTCGTTTTACATTAGCAAAGAACAAAGGAATACTTATTTCTTAAGAAATGGAAGGAATCCATATTCCTAATTTATCCCTAGTTTAGTACAAAACTATCTTCCTAAGGAAGTTTCTTAAATTTAGCTCTTTTCTTAGTTTAACCATTATCTCCAACCAAACATGACCTTACCTCCATATTAGATGATCAAAGGAATAAGTGGCTGGCTACAATAGGGAACTAAATAAAATAATTTGCTGACCGTACTGCAAAAAAAAAAGCATTCTTATTGAGATCAACCAGAAATTTTAAACCCTATAGCGTGATCCGACAGTAGAAGCTAGTTTGTCTACCTTTGATGATTCTTTATGCTCAGCAAAATCATAGTCTTCATTTTTGTCCAAAAACTGCTTTTTGACTTGATAACTTGCCTTCAAAATAGGAAAAGGAATTGGAAATTACACTGCTAAAATTTTAGTTTTTACCAACAATATATCAGCAACATGGTTTGGTTTGTTGCTGAAAATATATATCAGCAACATAGAGCTTCTTGCTGAAAATTATTCCGTACATCTCATCTTCCAAAAGCCTCCCCACTTTCAGCAATGTACTTCTTGTTGCTGAAAGTTACTTTCAGCAACATGGAGTATGTTGCTGATATTTTCCGATGAGCCCCCTCCAATTTAAATTGAGCTATACTTTTCAGCAACATGTTCCTTGTTGCTGAAAGTGACACTTTCAGCAACAAGAGCTATGTTGCTGAAAACCCATAGTATTAGCAACATATATCTTGTTGCTGTTATTATTATCTTTTTACCAACTAAATATCAGCAACAAGGAACATGTTGCTGATATTCATTGACCGGTGGTTGGCCAAATCTATATATATATATATATATATATATACACAAGCCGTCTGCAGGGGGGGAGTACCACCACTTGCACTTTCAGCAACAAGATGTATGTTGCTGAAAGTAAATTTCACCAACATGCCCCTCGTTGCTAGTATTTTCCGATCATCTCACCATCCACACCACTTTCAGCAACATGGTTCTTGTTGCTGAAAGTAAATTTCAGCAACAATAACCATGTTGCTGAAAATCCTTTGACCGGTAGCTCACCAAATATGCAGCTAGCTCACCCATTATATATACACCTTTTCATTGGCAATATATACACACCTCTCACACTTCTCAATTCCTTGTTATTTCTCTCTTACTCTTGCAATTTCTTTTTTTTTATCCTTACATAATTATTTTTATATTATGATTTAAAAGTAATAATTTTTATAAATTTTAAAACTCTATTTTTTTGTTGCTTAATGGAGAGTCAAAAATATTTTGATAATCAATTGGAAAGTCAAGAATATTTTGACAACCAATTGGAAAGTCAAGATTATTTTGACAATCAATTGGAAAGTCAAGATTATTTTGACAATCAATATAATGGTATAATTTTCTTTTCCTTCCCTTATTTCTCATTTCTCATTTGTGCACCCCTTTTATTATCATATTACTTAACTTTATATTATTTTACACAGGAATCGTTGAGGATACTCCTGAATCATTATGGAATTGCCCATCTGAAAGTCCGTCCAAGAGGAAGTTGAAAAAGGAAAAGAATAATATATCAACTGACCAACATATTCCATTGCCTAATACTGTAAACTACTCTGTTTGACTCTGTTTGTCAAATATGTGATACTCCTGGACATTTAGCTACAGTTTGCCCACATCGATATGCTGTAACTTGTCAACTGTGTAACCGTGAGGGTCATATTGCAAAAATTTGCTCAAATCGTTATCGATCACCATCTTTGTCAAATCCACCCAAAACCCCTGCTGAATCCTCCGAGACTATTACAAAAATTTTTGGTAATGGTAGGCGTCTTACAATTGAAAAAAAGTATTGGGATGCTGCTGTTCAAAAATTACGATCCATCCAAGAACCATAATATAATTATCTTACTTATGCTCTTCAATTTTTTCTTCAATTTTTTGTCCAATTTCTCTTGTTTTCTTGTGATTATTTTATATATTTTGACATCATAACATTTATTAATGATTTCTAAGTATTTCTCACGTTAATTATTAAAAATTTGCATGAAATTCTTTTACTTTGTGAACCACATAGTTCAAGAGTCCAATCTTACATAGTAGAGCCGATTGTAAAGGACTAAGAATCGATTCTCAACATAGAGAGTCGACTATTTGAAGGGAAAAAAATATGGTGCTGGGATTTGGTATTCCACTCTTCATATCGTAAAGTCGATTCTTTTGATTTAGAGTCGACTCTATCATGGAGAGTCGACTATAGGCAGCAGCAAATTACATTCCAGCATACTGGAATTTGGTAGTCGACTCTTCATATGATAGAGTCGACTCTATGATAAAGAGTCGACTATATGCTGCAGCAAATTAACTTCCCGCCTACTGGAATTTGGTAGTCGACTCTTCATATCATATAGTCAACTCTGAATCCAAAAGAGTCGACTCTATAATGGAAAGTCGACTATAGGCTGCAATAAAATGCATTTGCTGCTTACTGGAAAATGGGAGTCGACTCTTCCTGCTTGATAGTCGACTCTCATATGCTTGAAGAGTCGAATATAGGCCTATATTCGACTCTTCAGTCCATTTCTGCTATTTAATTTCCCAGAATTTGCTGTTTGCGTTTCTTTTTTTTTTTTTCATGAACATCAACTATATAAAAAATACTATTGAATCATTAAAACCACATGCACATCAAACTTTAAAACCACATCCACAAATTTCCATTCAAGCACACTATGGACTACCAACTTGCTTGCCATCAATGGAAGCACATCAAGAACATAATCAACCAATACAAATCATCACAATTATGTTATGCTCATTGATGTTAAAATCTGTTTTCAATTAAACTGCATCTAATGTCAACATTATATGTACATATTCAAAAATATAAAGTCAATACATTAAGAAAACTTTCAAAAGATTGTTCAAACATTAAAATGATAATTTAACAGCCATCAACAACTGCAACGGGAGGATTTATGCTTCCGGATTTGAAAAGGGATCAGTGGGTTGCTATCCGGAGGATGTGCCAGCAGTAGACGGATCTCCTCTTGTCCCTCGAGGACCTATAGGTGCTGCCATCTGACAGTCGCGAATGTGATCATCGAGCTTTGCTTCAATCCGTGCAAGTCTCTCGAGAATGAGCTACATTCCTCTCTGTGTAGTTAATCTCTGAGAAACTCGAGATGAAGTAGCTTGTGAGGGACCTGCTTCTTCAGTTTCTTCGGCATGTTCTTCATCATCAAACCCCTCACCTTCATCATCTTGTCCTCCTCTTCTCCTTTTCTGCTTCATTTCCCACGAATTTGTTCTTGCACTGAATACATACCCCATTTTGCTCAGTGAACTCTCATTCAAAAGCTCGTGACTGTGTAGGTCTCGGGACTCCATTCCACGCAAATCAACACCCGCATTTTCCATAAGTAATGTGATGAGAGTGCCATACACTAGTGCGAGTGTCGATCTACCCCTATAATACATCATTTGTCTCATAATATGGTGTCCTAAATTGATCCGCTTCTGATCAAGAATATATGCAAACCACACACAATCCGGACCACTAAATTTCCCAAAAGAACCTTGCCTTGGCAAAATTATATGATTGTAAATCCAAAACATTAACCGATTCTCCAAATTCAAGTGGTGAATGGTTAATGTTTGTCCCTCATTGTACTCATCCCCCATGATAAATTTCTTTGCTGATTCCTCTGTAAATGCATTCAATTCGATGGCTCCCTCATTTCGCAATTGCAAAACATCATTTATAGTTTCAGCATCAAATTCAAAAGTTTTCTTAAGGACTGTTGTTCTATATCCTCCATCCTCCGAATCACTCAAATTTGCATAAAAAATCTTTATCAACTGCGGGTAAACCTTCACCTTTCTACTTACTAATTCAGTCCACCCCATTGCATCTAACATTTCTCTAATATGCAGCCCCCCTTTGCATATATCATCTAAAACTACTCTAAAACCATAAATGACTTTCCTATTTCCTAATTTATTATAGGCTTCTATAGCATTTCTAGATACAAAGTTTCGAGGGTGATCGGGTTGAAATACCTGCTTCGTGTCTATGCTTTCACCACTGTCCTCAAGACTTTGCTCAGCCTTTCGACGCCTTCCAGACATGCTTGCCGCCTGCCCCCTTGCTTTCTTTACAACTCTTTTAGTCCTCACCATTTTGTATGACCATGCACGAATCTTAGAGAAATGGACCGAAAATGGTGTGGGTTTGTGTTTGGGTGAGTTATTTTGGTGAAATTTGGGAGGATTTTGGCTGGGTTGAGTGTTAGGTTTTTCAGAGAGTCGAATAGGAGAGAGAGGGAAAATGGGGAAATCTGGAACAGGAGCGATTTTAATCAAATCCCGCGCCAAAGAGTCGACTCTATAACTTGAGAGTCGACTCTCACAAGCAAAACAGTCGACTCTATAAAATAATAGTCGACTTTGACGGGAGAAGAGTTTATTGCCCTGCAGCCATAACAGTCGACTCTGATCTGCACCAAAATGTTTCCTGCTCTTTGGAATTTGGGAGTCGACTCTTTGTATTATAGAGTCGACTCTGTACTGCACCAAAATGTTTCCTGCTTTCAGGAATTTGGGAGTCGACTCTTTGTATTATAGAGTCGACGCTAGTGCCTATAAGAGTCGAATTTACATTCATAGAGTCGAATTTACATTCATAGAGTCGACTCTTTACTGGAATTCATGATTATTCCTAATTTTTCGCAGCAACAGTCGAATATATAACGTAATTATATTAAAAATAATTTAATATTAACTATTTATAATATGACAATAATTTTACTTTTATTATATGTCATCAATTATATTAAAAAAAATGTCATGTATAAAATTTAAAAAATTATGCAAACTCATTTAGTTGATAACCAACATTAATATTTAACTTATATATTAATGGTATGTACTAATATTAATTTACATTCCTTTTAACTCGTATTTTTTATCTAAAATATTTGATTTATTCACATTATATTTGATGTATTAAATCATTTATACTATTAATTTTATATTTAGATACATATTACTTCAACTATTGTATTTTTAACTATTAATATTGATTTAAAACAACTGCACCCAAGAATCCAAATCCGAATCTTATATTTTGGGGAGTGTGTATGACCGTCACGTCCATCCTCACGTCCATCCATCTGTTACTTGGAATCTTGACTGGAATATAATTAACTTTCAGCAACAAGCATGTTGTTGCTGAAAGCCTCACCCTTTTAGCATCACACTTCATGTTGGTGTTGTAACTTTTCAGCAACATAGTGCATGTTGCTGAAAGGCTCATCCTTTTAGCATCACACTCCATGTTGGTGATGTAAGCTTTTAGGTCATCCCGACCTCCCACACACTCTTTGCTTTCTATACCATTCTTCCCCCTAAAACATTGCTGCCATATTTCCTCCCATCTCTACTTCATCTTCCTACCAGAATTTGCCACAATCCGAGAAAGCAATTAAGAATTTTAAGGATTATTTACAGTACAAGCTTTCATATTTTCGTTCATTAAGGTACGTTTACCATCTTCCTATTGTTTCCTTATATTTTTTTCTACCCTCTTTAATCTTATAGTTTAAATCCATTATCTTTTGTATTTATAACCCATTTCTGTTTAGTATTTGATAATTTATAATCTACATACTGTGAAATAAACATCTGCAATTTGCATGTATCATTTCCCAATTGCCCTTCGTTTTTATTTTAAGAGCAAGTTTTATTTCTCATTAGTTTTCACCATGATCTTCATTATATTTGAATGTTTTCTTGTATATTATAGTTTTTGCTTCTATCATGAATGAATGAATGAAAATTACATTATTTTTTACTTATTATTGTTTATTATATTATACATAACTTACAGAAAAAAAAATAGTAGTTAATACAAATATTATTATATTGTAAATACACATTTGTTATACAAAAATTAAATATTAATATGAAATTTTCGGTTCCCCTTAGATGGCATTTTCAGTAAGTTTTTCATTAGAAATAACATAATGGTTAAACTCCAAATTTTGCTCCATACATTTAAAGGGTGTGTACACTCTTCATATCAAAATTGGTTTATTAAATTATAGTCCCTAAACTATTAAAAAGTATACCTTATTAGTCCTTTTGTTACTTACCCGTTAACTTTATTACAATTTGCATAATTTTAAATCCTTAAAATTTTAGTATAAGTACATTTCTATCCCTCAACTTTTAATATAAGCACAATTTCTCCCCAAACTTAAAAGCTAATTTACTATAGATATATATATATTTATTTATTTTTTATGCAACCGATGATTTAATTAATCCACAAGAAGGTGATTGACCCTTTTTTAGTCACTGGATTTGGTTCAACCGGTTTGACTGATCGGGTCAACCAGTCAACCTAATAAATAATATTTAATTCATTTGCACAATTATAAATTATTTTTACATTAATTGATTTAATTTTTAAAATTGATATAAATCATTTTTATTTATTGATTAAACAAATTATTAATTTTTAAAACTTTATTTTAAAATTTATTAATTTAAATTTAATTTTCTTCATTAAATTTATTTAAATATGTAATATATATTTCCTTTAATAAGCAAGTAAAAA
>BPVZ01000031.1:1543471-1557262 GCA_020521535.1 Rubroshorea leprosula
CTCTCATACGCTCAGCAAATCACCAATTTGGATTTTTAAATCATAATTCAATCCTTTAAAATAAACTTTGTTCATATTATATATCATATAGACTTTGATACAATACAACTTGCATTGGCCTATAAAATGCGGCCACTGTTCAACTCTAAAAATTGCAAAGAATAAAAGATTTCAGGACCCAACAATTTGATCGAACCGACCCTAGAACAAACAATACACCAAATGTATAAAAAGGAGGAAAAAAATAAATTGCATATTTTCCGAGAGGCCATCTATATTTAATATTGTGCTGGATTTTTTTTTGTGTGCTGGGATTAAACCTTAATATATGCACATATTTTACAGGAGATTGAATATGGAAGCTTGCTGGCTTTTCATTCCGAATGTTGTAATAAGAATGTGAAACCAGAGTTACCGCGAATCAAAGGTGGAGGATCAATATCAGCTACCTCTACCTCTTGCATTGACTTGGAGATATCATCCACAGAGAATGGAATGCTACATGGGAAACAAACATAATCCATTTTATAGCTATAGAGATCAAATATATAGAGGATGCAAATTTTGACTTTGTGAACCATTTACCTTGAGTCATCGTCCAATAAAAATGAACTGCTGACAGCGTTGTTCGAATCTTCAGTCATCATGACTCTCATTCTTGCGATGACCTGTGAGTAAGATGGACTTGTTTTATGACTACCATGTACAAGCAAATTTCCAATTGAAATTTGCAGACATTAATTATCCATAATGGAAAGAGGTAGACGACAAAGACTCCTTCCTTTGTGGACATGCATAGTGAGCTTGTCAAAATCACCAGCATGTTATCAACTATCAAAAATAGTTTCAACTTCCAGGGTAATGGAGAAATGAACCAGTTACACAACTTACATCTGTTGATACAGTATGTGTGCCATATTTGTCATCCCAGTACATTGTGCTGATCCTGTATAATTGCTGTATGCTAAGCACCTGAGGAAGGAGTGCGTTTGAGTGACCATAGTCAAACATGTGACAGAAGAAAATTTTCCAAGAGGTATAAGAAACCCACCGGGCAAAGATCATTTGTTATTTCTTTCAGAGTTTTCTTAGGCTTTTGATGTATCACCTGGTTTGGCAGAAAAATTCCGAGGAGGTTAATAAACAAAATAGTGGAGCATGAAAATAAGACAACCACAAGAATAAAAAAACAAACCAGGAAGCCAACTGCTTGTCTAATGTGTTTCAGTTCATCCCAAGCTAAGCCTGCAAACTGAATTTAGAGCAGATACTCAGCTTTAATCATCCCAAAAGACAGGCAAAATATAATTTTTTGAGAATATATTTTATATTAACACCACCTCTTCTGTTGCTCCATGGCACCACTGTTCCAGCTCTGCCAACCCAGCTTTAACGTACTCCCCATTGCTAAATGAGCAACATTCACGACGCAATAGAAGGCTGCAGAAACAATTTAAATACATGCAAATATAAGTTCAACCACAATATTGCACAAGCTAAGAAGGAACCCTTCATTTTTTGAGAGCATTTACCTGTTAAACAACTGAACATTAATGAATGAAAATGTCTGACTAAACAGTTTGCGAACTAAGAAAGGAGGAGCCTGCAGGGTCACAAAACAGAAGTTAATGGTGTTGCTTTTGAGATGGTATCTATTTGGGGTTATTGTATCCTGAACCTCACTTACAAAGTTGGCCCTCAATGTCTTCAAGTAATTGTCTAGGCTTTTCACAATGCTTTGCCAGTGAGCATTTAATGCTTGTTGTGCAACAGCATTAGCTTGAGATCGTCCCTTGACTAAACTTGCCCTTGAATTTCGGGGTGCCTGCACCATAATGGATAAAATGTGAATAAGGTGAACGAAAGAGAACTACCACCAATAGAACACCTCATTCATTTCAAAGTGAAGCACCCATAAATATGAACAGAAGGAACATGCAGCATACGTTGGTCATTTGTCTACATTTTGAACTATGCAAAAAGACTGATGCCAAAGCAGCTGAAATGAGTAATTCAAAGGCATGCATCCTATTCTAATGATTGCTAGAAGTGGTAGAACAACATATAATCACAGTTACCTGAATACACTGTCCAAGCACTGGGGCAATCTCTTTTTTCAAGTTGTCTCTTATTAGTCCATAAATCTTCTCCAGGAAGGCTGTCAGCTGCTGTTTGAAAAGCAAAGCTGGATACTTAGCTTCAACTTGCCTCAGATCTTCAAATCCACCAAGCAATCGACCATTAAGTAATGAGAAACCAGCTCCTTGTGGAGAACCTCTAAGCCCCTAAGTTAGAAGGCGAAAACAATTAGAAACAAGGAACTTCATTAAACTGTAAGGCAAGGCACATCTACAAAAAAAAAATCTCATTTGGGGTAAAGAGTCTTCCTACTTGAGACATTCTCCCAAAAAGAGAAGCTGATGTTGTTCTGCGTCGCTGTGGAGTTAAGCTTGCTGCTCCACTTGCTTTCAGTGTGCGTTGGAGTAGCAGCAGCAATGTGGATGAATTAGATAACCAATAGGATAAAATGTCATTGTTATCCTGGACCTTGAGTATGACAATATCGTAAACCATGAGTAAGTAGAGCAAATAATCAATTAGAAACCTCCAGCTTTCCACTTGATAGTTATTCATTAAATATACTCAACAGTATAACCAAGTCAAAATGCATTCAAACAGACTCAACTTGATTGAGACAAGTTGACTTTCATTCATCATGGGATTCAAATATTACAATTAAACCATGCCAGAGATCTAGCTATACCTCAATAGCTGTGGTTATTGTTTGAATAACTCGATCAAAAATACCAGTTCTTTCAACCTCAAACGACCTCCAATGGAGAAGGCATTTGTATATGAGACAAGCAGCAACCGGCTTGCCCCCAGAAAATCCTAAATCTTCTGAAATACACTTGATCAGCAGGTCCTGATTCTCCTGCACCATGGAAATAATACAATATGAGAAAGAGAAACATAAATACAAAAATGTAAAATCAATTCATATGCACATTTATAATTATTCACGTTAATAAGAATGAATTTAATGCACATTAATCAGTGTGCATACCAACGAGAGTGAATCTTACTATTTTTCCAAAGAGGAAAATGCACTTACCCACATGTGGTTTGGGGTAAGTGCAGTTAACACCCAAAATCACAGAAAAAAAAAAGGCACATAACCCCCTTGTGGTTTCAAATGGTGCACTTTAACCCCTGGATTATGAAGATGTGCTCTTAACGCCATTGTGGTTTGCAAAATGTGTACTTGACCACACAAGTTGATTAATATTGAAGGTGAAATCTCAAAAACACTTATGGGTTAAGTGGACATTTTTCAAATTACAAGGGGGTCAAGAGCACATTGTCATGATTTTGGGATTTAAGAGCTCATTTTCAAACTACATGGAGTTTAAGTACAAATTTTTGTGATTTGGGGGTTAAGTGCACTCACCCCAACCACAAGGGGAGTAAGTACAATTTACCCTTTTCCAAAGCCACTAACCTGCTGCTTCTCATTAAGGAACCTATGGGGCTTCTCTTCAGTCTCAGGCACCTGTGGGCTTGCTAGTGTTTTCTTTGTTTCTCCATTTAGGACACTTCCATTCTCAGGAGTTCTCTGCAGTTTCAAGATTCCTCTCAACTTATGTGTCCAAGAATAAACATACTGCAACTTTAATTAAAAGACTTGAAATGCTACTATACCTGAAAGATTGTTGTCTTAGGTCTTGCGGTTAAAGCTTTGCCAGTTGGTGAGATGGCAAGTGCCTGTTGACGGAGTACTTGATTCTCTGATTCCAAATTAGAGACCTTCTCTTCAAGTCTGCATTGTCAGATAAAGAAAAAAACAATAACACATTCTGATTCATGAATATAAACTCTCATATCCAGTGATGTTTCTTCCTCTGTATTCATAAGCCTTGGAAAGCCTTTAGTTAACATGCATGAATCTAAAATCTGTCCCCTATGGCAACATTTTTCCTATCTAACGAAGGCAGGCTACAGAGGTTTTTTGTTGTGGTTAACCTGTGAATCAAAAAGCTTGTTTTCAAGAATAAGAGTTCACTGCTAAAAGCTCAGTAAAATTTTGGCATGCAGGCGATTCACTATGACATATCAAGACTCAACTTATAGCTCAAACTCATCCAGCTAGCTACCCAACAGATAAAGGTAGAAAAGGTCAAGACAAATGATGGGACAAGATTACTATGTTCTAGAAAATCTCATGTGAACAGATTCTGGGGAGCTGGTTTTGCCTAACATGGCATCAGTAACAAACCTCTGCACAGAGTCTTGAGACTGATTTGCTTTCCTCTCTGCCTCTTCAAGCTTCTTAGTCAGTTCACCATTTTTGGCCTGAGCAAGGGTAGAAGCTTGCCTTGCCTCCTTGGTTGCCTGGTTTTCTGCTTGCAGCAAAGCCTGTAAAAATCAGAATAATGTTCATGACATGCAGTCTCCATAACAGCAATCACTGGCTAAATTGAACAATCAATGACTCAGGGTTGAAAGCATTCTTAGGCAAATAAAATTCAATCTAATCTACTTAGCTTCAGTTGAATCAAACTATCATACTTGCCGCAATAATGAGTCAAGGAGTGTGATTTATCATCAATATAATGAAATGAATGCTGAATAAAAATATACAAGATCAAGAAAAAATTTGCAATGTAATAAGCTCCCTGACAAGTTGGCAAATCTACCTTCAACTTTTCAACTTCAGATGTCAAGGAATTGATCCTTTCTGTATCTTGGACAATGACAGGAGTTTCCTTAATGACAGGAGGTGCTTCTTCAATAGCTTTCTGAGCTGCCTCTCTTTCTTTGATAACCATAGAGTTAGCTTCTTCCACTTGTAATTTCATTGCTTGCAACAAATCTTGCAGTTTTGCAATCTCTTGGGCTTTTGCCTCCTCAATATCAGTCTTTTTACCACGTAAAAGAAAAATAGCATACAAAAATTAGAGAATAAAATAAGGTGAAAAACAATAAATGCTCTGAAAAACAAACAAGAGTATAACCCATTACCCTTAATCGCTTTTCAAATTGCAAGCGCCATGTAAGTTCCTCCACACGCTTCTCCAGCTTATCCTTTGCTTCTTTAAGAGCCCCTGTTTCTCTAGCAGCCTAAATAAATTTAAAGGAAAATTTTGACATTTTCTTTTGGGCCATGTTTAAAATTTGGTGCTTGTTCAGAAATTGATTATGAACCACATGTTACATTAGAACATGTTCATGAAAGTTAGAAAAACAATTTAAGCAGCGATAGTGATACAAACCATTTTGAGCTTCCTGAGCTCTCTTCTAGCAACTCTGCATCTCCAGCCACACTGAGTGACTATTATAGCCTTCTGAAGACTCTTATAGTACGAATAAGCTTGGTAACAATGCCAGTGAGCCTGCAGGCAACCAGCAGATAATGATCAACAATTTACATGTAAATTATCTAAACTTACAGAGCTAACCTTCAGTTTAGCACTCAAAATTTCATTCTAAAATTTCCCCATAGGATGAGTTGCACTATCCCCCCTTTACACTTCAATATAGAGGTGACTGATAAAGTTTCCAAGAAAGATACCTGGATGATTATGGCCGCCTTTGTTTGCTTCCTGAACCTAAATTCATTGCGTGCAGTCATTGCCCTTAATCCTGTCTGCAATATGATTGCAGATGTCCTTATTGTCAAATAAGATTTCCTCACTATGTATTGGCGGAAATTCTTCTGGATCATCAAAGCCCCTGCTTGTCTCCTCAACTCTTCATACAATTTACGGGCCACATTGCCTAGAGAACATGGGACAGAAAATTAAAATTTCAAGCATTAGGTCAGCCAATTCATAAAGGAATCCAGTAAGCAGAGTGAAATATGCTCCACTTGTCAGGCCAGCAAAAGAAAAAAAGGCAGGGCGGTTCTGTCAACATCAATATTTTATTTTTTCATTGTAGCTATGACCTAAGTTATTCATAAATAATCTAGTGTGTTTGATGCATTAGCATGACTAGTTTACTTTTTAAAGATATTTTTCTTTGATTCAAGAATTTCTAATGTAGTCTACAAATTAAATTCA
The DNA here is from genome assembly GCA_020521535.1 of Rubroshorea leprosula. Classification (NCBI taxonomy): domain Eukaryota; kingdom Viridiplantae; phylum Streptophyta; class Magnoliopsida; order Malvales; family Dipterocarpaceae; genus Rubroshorea; species Rubroshorea leprosula. Next base: position 1,549,534 of record BPVZ01000031.1, read on the forward strand.
TTTATGCCATTAGAAAATCATTAATTCAATTCAATAGAAAATCATTAGTATCGACAGATGGATTTTGCATAATAAAAATTCTGAATGAAAATGCAACAGATAGATTTTAAGAAAGCCCAAAAAATACCTCGTAGGTATGATTGCAACTTTATAGCAGCCTCACGCACTGCAATGAACTCCTTGCGGGCGATATAGGTACGAATTTTCCGTTGAATGATTCTGGCTGCATTTCCAAGCACCTCTGCTCTCCTGGCATCCAATTCTGCCATCTGTCCTGCTCGCAGGAAAATCTTTGTTTTCCCTATCTGCAGGCAAGCATTAAGAGGGGGGAAATCTATTATATACAAGAACAAAGAATAACATTGTTTCTAATAAAATAGATAATGACGTTCAGAATGCTAAGAATGTATCTACTTGAGCCTTTATAAGTATTTCTGACTAACTCTTGTTCCATCTTACCATAAATCTGTGAAGGGAGGGAAGAAGGCAAAAGGTAGAGGGCAACACAAACTACATGCGACATTTATTATTTCCCTTCACTTAAAAATTATGGTCCAAGATTTTCAACCCTTATTTCCTCTTCCATGTGCAGCAAAGGTGAAGAAGTGCAGTTCAAGCAGACACAGCGTCATACAGAATTTACCCAGATGAATATCCAAATCCTAGTTGGTCTTGTAGAATTTTAGCATTAAAAAAGGTATTAACATACAATTGCAACTACAGTAATCAACAGCATTTTGTTCATCTTTAGACTGAGGATCTGGAAGATATTGGTTTGTTCTACTACCTCTCTAATAAACTTCTTTACAAACCAATTCATATAATTTATTCATTTTGGCTATCACTAGAGCAATGGCAGCTGACAAGAAGATAGAGAAAGAAGGCCTGCTATATAGGCAAATACTTATTTCCCCCATGTAGGCAAATACTTATTTCCCCGATGTGAGCAAATGAAAAAAACCTCATCAGCAGAATTATAACAACAATATATGGCAGCAATCAGCCATAATATTGAGTTTGATTCATGAAGCTGGATAAATATAGATGAGAATAAATATATTGAAATTCTAGATCACCTGGTATCCTTTTAGTCCTTTCTTGTTAAGAATCATTTGACATGCAACCTTATCATCATAACTAAATGAAACAAAAAATCAGAGGAAGACATATTAGATATACAACAATCGAAGCATCCTTATACATATATATATATATATATATAAAGCTTTTCATATCTATATATCTTTATTGAAACATCTAAAGAAATTTTGTGAAATCTGTAACTTACTTTCCTTCCAAAACTTCAGGAGCAAGCAGACCAAAACGATTAAGAAAATCATAAAAGGTTCTTCTAGTAGGATATCCAGCACAGCTTATCCTAATTGCTTCAAGAACACCCTGGAAGTAGAACACCGTAAGAGTTAGTTTATGCTAGTCAGGGGGTCCTCAAAGGCCTATAAAAAACCACAAGGGAGGACTCAAATAAAATCATTAAAAATTATGTACTCACACCACAGCGTAATTGTTGGATGACATTGATATTCTCAAAAATAGTAGGTTTCAGAGCATGATTTGGCTTTACGCATCTAATGTAGTGAGGTTCTGTAGTGCTCAAGGTCTCCATCAGGGCTTGAAGTTGTAGCTGCAATACAGAAGATTTGATGATTATAGAAATAAAGTAATCCATCTAGTTTGACAACAAGCAAACATCTTTATTAAAGGCAGTGATCAAGTAGATGCAAATCAACCATGCATAGACATGGCCAAAAGAATCATACAACTTTGAAGTCTAATTGCCAAAACTAGGAATCATAGTGTCACAACATAAAAAGTCTCCCTTACAAAGTAAATGTAAATAGAATTAATCAGACTACTTACAAGTTACAAAGTACTACAATTTTTTAAGGTCATAAAAAAGTGGGGAAAAAAAACTGAAAAGTCAAGTGCTATTAGCAAGTTGAGACCCTTTGAACACAAAATGGAGTTATGATACAAGCAACATCTGAGAGAGCCTCTCTACCAAACTGCACTGCATTTATATACTGCAACAACACTAATGAAGAACAAAGATCAAGAAAACCTCTACATCAGATAGCCTAAGCAAAAATGGGCTGGCCATAAATAAAACAATTTGCACTGTGACTAGCCAAAAAATCATTTCTACCAAACTCAACAAGATGTGTTAAAAAATATGTCTACAAATTTGTGATTTATTGTGTTGGTATGTGTGCACTGCATGTACCTTAAAGCGTGATCCAATGGAAGAAAATTTGGATGATTTCGATGATTCTTCTGGGAGTGGGGGGAAAAGACTTGCCACAAAAGGGCAATTTGACGCGGTCAACAAATCTTGGTGTTCAGCCACAACATAGTCTTTGTTTTTGTCCAAAAACTGGTTGGCTTGATAAGTTACCTTCAAATAGGAAGAGGAATTAGAAACTAATGACAATGCCATGAACATCCCCATATGACAAAGCAATGGTTTAGAACAAAGTAGGAAAAATCACCTCTCCTGCATAGTGTGAAATTGTAAAATCAGTACGGGAAAGCTTTGGTTTAATAAAACGCTTGTGATTTTTAAATGTCTGGTACAGCTTCTGAGCAAAAGTTTCGTGAGTAGATTTGGGAAACATGCTGCAGCAGAAAATTAGAAATAAACAAAAGAAAAGAAAGGAATAGGAGTCACAATAAAGAAATATAGTCTATAAACCAACAAATTAAAACTCATAAATAGCTGAAAATTTTTTTAATTAAAATTGAACATGTTAACCAAAGCAGCATACCAGGCTTCATCTAAAAGTGCAATTATCCCTCCAGGCTTCTGTAAATAATAAAAGTAGAACAATAGGACATGTCACAAAAAAGTAATTAAATAAGTTTAATTATGAAGTAAAAGTTATGTATAAGATTGAAACTGCTATATAAATGGTCCCTGAAAGAAACAGGGAAACCAAAAATGCCTCCAAGTGGAAGATATAAAGTGTAACCAGCCAAAAACCTTTTCTATTAGATCCAGAACATCTTGGTTGTCAACAAACTCAATGTAGCTCCAGTTTATCTCTTCCTTGGTATATTCTTCTTGCTCCATTTTAAACACATGCTGCAAACACACATTAAAAATACAGCAATCAGTCTCACTCTTCCCCCTATATCACAGCCAAATCCATTGTTGAAGAAACCTAACCTGATTAAAATGTTGTTGCAGCTTTTCATTTGTAAAATTTATACAGAACTGCTCAAAGCTGTATTGTAAATCAGAAAGGTCCATTGTTAATTCCTATTATTACTATAAAAGTTCTTCTCCAAGTGCAAATTTAAGGACATACCTGTTACACTTAAAGCTTTCAAAACCATAAATATCAAGAACTCCAATGATTGACTTTGAGTTTGTGTCTTGTCCAATAGAAATGTTAATTTTCTCTACCAGCCTGGAAACATGAACATAGGCATATTACCACAAGTTACATAACAACTTTAAAAAAAAGGAATCAGGAGAGAAAGGGAAAAGGGACCATAATTAATAAACTTTTACCAGTCAAATAAGCGTGAATATATTGTCTTTGCCAAAGCATCCCGACTAGCAATTGCATTCTCAGGATCAAGAGTTCTTGTGATAATTTCTTCTGGTGTAACCATTACACGTTTTATTAGGGCATCTTCCAAGCTCTGGGCATCACACCTGTCCAAAGATTATGTTAAGCATAAATATGGATACCATTAATAGTCATCAATGTTTCTACCAAAACTGATGCCATCTATATAATATATCAAATTACACTTTGACCATGTAATGTAAAATACACATACTTAAGAAGTTCTGCAGTCATATTAAGGTGGAATCTAGACTTCTCATCCTTGATAACTGAGGAATCAATTTCCTTTCCCTTGGCAAAATTAATGTTTCCAAGATGAAGAATTGCAGCTACAACCCTGAAAATTGCCTCCTGAAATTAACTCACAATATCAATATTAATCTACCATCATAAAAGGCAAAAATAATGCAGAAACCACATATGGGAAGACCTGTTCTTGGTCACTTATTCCGACTATGTCCATTGCCCTTCTGGTTGCAAGATACTCATGAGCATCATTTACACCATCTAGCTCATGGCAATGAGATTGATTTAAATAATGGAAAGTTTTTGGACTCCCCAACTTATATCTTTCAATATCCTGATTTTTTTTTTTCCAAAAAAAAGTTAGTACATATAGATGGCCATTTTCAAGACTAAAATAAAACATGAAGAGACACTAGGTGGAGACCTAGACCATAAAGATTGCAAAGTACCTCAGGTGGTGCAGCACAAAGGAGGTAAAAGCAATGATAGTTTCTCTCTGGATAAGAAATTTGGCAAACACGAGATCTTTCAAGTAAATAAGTTCTGATTGCAGCCCCAGATATCCTTCCATTCTCATCGAATTGGATTTCAACAAATTTACCGAAACGACTGCATTGTAATGTCATGATTAAAATCAAGAACCAGTGCCACAATGCATATAACAACTCAATTGCAATCAAAGAACAAACTACTTGAGAAAACTTTTTAACAACACTATAACTTAAGTTTTCACATTGATAAAATGAACAAGAAAAGCTCCAAGACAAACCACTACAGACCTTGAATTGTTGTTCCTAACTGTCTTGGCATTGCCAAATGCTTCAAGAACTGGATTGGACTGAAATATTAAATATAAAAAATTTAAATAAAAAACTCATCAACTTTACTCTCAAAAGAAGCTAAGCTGACAAAGTTAAAGCTTAGAACATAAGTTTTAGATTTTCAATAATATAGATGAAAGAACATGTTGAACTCACCTCCAGAACTTGCTGTTCAACTGTTCGTCCTTCTACTCCAGATCGCCCACCCAAGAAGGCAAGATATCTCATGATCATCTTTGTGGTCTCAGTTTTACCAGCACCACTCTCTCCACTAACCAGAATAGAATTGCTTTTACCCTCATTAATCATTGCCCTATTCTTGAGCCACAGCACACAACAGTAAGAACAACTCTCAAGGAGGGAAAACGATATCACAGAAGATTGATATGAGATCACCTGTATGCTGCATCAGCAACAGCAAAAACATGAGGACTTAGCTCCCCAAATGCAGCTCCTTTATATTGTCCCATCATGTGGGAGTCATACAGATGGGGCAATCTTTGGAATGGATTAACTGCTATCAAGATATTGCCTGTATATGTCTGGAAAGGAAAAAACATTAATGTCACCAGAATACCTTAAAACTCTTCATATTGTTTAGTTGTTTACAAGCCTAAATACACGGAAGTAAAATGACTCACATAGATTTCATTGAGTTCATATCTGGTGGCCAAGTTTTGCAGAACTCCAGGTTCATGCAAATAAGAGAGCTTTGTCATGTCATCTACACCTCCAGGTGGAGCTTCAGTATCCTTTGGAAAAGTTTTTGACATGTTTGTGACAACCTGCATGTAGTAATCCCAAAAATTAGACTCACAATTACCCCATAAACCATGAAGTACTGTCTAGGGGCAACAAAAACCCATGAGGACCGCACAAACTTATCAACAATGTCAGCCAAGGTACAGTCTACATATACAATTTCAGAAACTTGACCCAGCAATTTCTAGTAATTAGATAATAATGTTAAAAAAACTTTTAGTTAGTCATACCCTACCATGCCATTACTGATCAATTTAAGTTTTTAAGTTAACAAGTTATTAAAATTTTTTAAGTTTAAGAACAAATAAATTTAATGTGACAATGCCTAGTCCACCTAAAAAGCTCCATTTAACTTGCAAGTCAGGAGGAATGAACTTTCTATCAACTTCTAGGCAGTTGCTCTTTGTAGTTGATGGATAAAGGTCCACACTATTGATAATGACTAGTACAGATACGTATGTTATGGCCCACATTTGAGGTATAATGCAAATCCAAGATTAAACATAAAGAAAAGATTTCTGCTGGAGCAAGGTGCATTTCTTTTTTCTTTCTTTATCTTAATGGAAGAAAGATGCATTTCAAAATACATCTACCAAATTGCATTCATTTATCATTTGGACAGAAAAAATAAGCATGTGCAAACTTTGGGAGCCACTACATTACGGCCGAAGAACCCAAAGGCCTTTATTCTAGAGTTTGATCATTTAACCTCCCTGTTGTTCATAAATATCCTCTGTGAACTCCTTTTTTATATGGTACCTTTGACTTCACTGTAAATCATAATGCTGCTACTTCAAGCTTTAGTCTTCATAATTAATACACAATTTTTGCTTTCAGAGCACCCAAGTAATCTCTAAGATACTTATTAATTTACTACTTCAAAGTATATTAGGAAACCATGTGTCTGCTGGAAACTATCCCAAATTTTACCCATCCAAGTATCCAACCAACACAACTCTTGAGAGATGAGATGAGTTATATTTGACCCTACCTTATTAGCATTTTGGCTTGATTTAGCTTCCCATAAATAGGAGACAAAAGTTTTATCAACCTTTTTTCTGTTGTATGGCATTAATGCCTCCCAAAAAATTACATTTGCAACCACAACCAATCCTTTTTTTTTTCTGGGTTTGATAAGATGGTATTGGGGCCTTCGGCCCAACCAATCAATTACATGCAACCAAATCAATGCATCATTACTACAAAGAATAGAGAGCAATATATATAAAGGAGCACTTACAGTTTTTCCATTTGTGATTTTAACATGAACCTCATTGCCACTGATTCGAATAACTTCTCCAGCAATCCATGCCACGTCAGGATCTTCAACCCATACATGAGAACCTATAATTATGTTATCTGGGGCAGCCTGCAAAAGTGATATGAATAAGTAAGCATGGTAAATTATTGTGTCATCAAATTTGAGAAGCAAGTATAAATTTTCAATGTTTGAACCCTAAAAAAGCATAGAAAACCTATCAAAGACCCTACACTAAAAGAGAACTACAAAAAGTAATTAACGTTTTAACAATGGAGAAGACAACCAAACAAATAAACATTCATTATCATCAGTAAGTGTTTCCTCATGACCAACTAGAAGCCTCACAATATGGCAGCAACAAGTCTACCAAGTAAAACCCTACCAGGGGAAAAATTTTTATCCTAAATGAAATTCCCCTTCAGCAAGACAGCCCTTCCTGGTGGTTATCCAATGCCAGGAATATTTTTGGCAACAAGAGCTACCTCCCTAACATGAAATGTAAAAACTAATATTCATCAGAACACCCACCTTAGCTCCCTGAAAGAAACCAATTGTGATGCCAAATGTTACCTGATCGCTATTCCCATCAAAAGGACTCAATTACCTTAGAACTAAGAAACCAACTGAACATAAACTTGCAAGACAAAATAAAACAAATTTCGAACCCCAAATACTCCCATTTCGAACAACTTGCCTTCATAAATTTTCATACAAAACATGGTCAAACCAGAAATGGACCCAAATTTCATTATCTAAACAACATGTTGCATAATCTCCAAGCTATGATTGAACCCAGTAAACTTCAACAAGCAAAAATCCAGAAACTAAAAAAACAAAGTTCAAAAACAAACATAAACATAACATTCAACACTGCTGTGTTTTACCATTGGAAACGCCAAAGAAGATCCTGATCTTCAACTCATCCAAATCCAAACAACAGATTGTTGTGACCCAAATACCACCAATCCCCCAAATCGAACAACAATTCAAACCCAGCAGAAAAACTTCAAATTCAAAACAAAACCCAACAACCCCTCCTCCTTCCC
>BPVZ01000031.1:1592187-1608519 GCA_020521535.1 Rubroshorea leprosula
CTCTATAGCCACGAGAAACTAAGGAATGGGTGTTGGATGGATGCCCCACACTATATTATAAAATTAATTTAATTACTTTTATTTTATTATTTTTTTATTTTTTGTTGCATAATGAAATATAACTGTTTATCATTTTTTATTTCACCACATCCACATATTATCTAACTCAAATTCAAGAGATTACTACAAAATTATTTAAGTTATTAGTTTATTTTATTATTTTTTAAAAAATATTTAACAAATTGAATTAGCCGCAAAAAGTATTAAATTTAGTTTAGTTTAAAGTAACTAGATTCTTAGTTTTAATTAAAATTAAGAATAAGCATAACCTACAATTATAAATTAAATACTTAAATTGAATTAAATTCAATATATAATTTTTTATTTTTTAATATTTCATGGCAAACAGGATCCCATGCACAATTTCACGTGTAATTTCACGAGGGGAGATGCTTCCCACCCCGCCCTGCTTATGTCAGGAAAAATTACCACCCCAAATCTAAACTGTAAAGCATTAGACCATGCAATAAATCCATGAAAAATAATTCATTGCAACATTTAAATCAATATGTTCCCTTTTTCTGATTACCTAATACTGGAAACAAAAGACCCTGTACGATGCAGCAAAAGGGGAAGCTGTGTGGCCTTTCACCAGAAATGTTATTGCAGACAATTCATAAGCATTCTACTGAATTCTAGAAACAAAAATAATTGAATTCAGATGAAAATTTTTATGGGCCGCCATGCATCTTTCATACTGAAGTGATCACCATGTCAAATAAAACTCAACTTCATATGTTTTCTCGCATACTGCCTTTGACAAAGCTTCCCAAGAAAAGGGTACCTGTTCTTTAACCCCTTTTTCTTTCTTCACTATAACATGCTTCACCTTAAAAGAATGCCGCCAACATTTACTCTTGCTTGAACTACAGCAGCCCTGATCTTTTCGACTATCCATCGTTTCGAATAGAACCTGTTTAGCATTCCCATAAACCATCAATAATCATTACGATGAAAATTTCTGAAATTTAAAGCACTTTTCCAAATGTATGCAGCTCTTGGAAAGTAAATTATATTGCACATACGGAGCCAATCAATAAGTTCTCTAAACAATATGCCTCCCCTGAACATTACTGAATCAATTGGACATGTTTACCTTCTGTTTAAAATATTCACTAACAAAATGCAAACTGCAAAGATTTATTGAGATCAAACTACACATACCTTACAAAGCGGTTCTACCATGGTGATGGTAAACATCACTGCTAGGATTTCAGGATGAAAACACCACAGAAAACCATCAATAAGAGATTCCAAATCAAACGTCAAACTGGGATGAAATACTTTTAGAGCCAAGCATTTGAGGGCATATGGTGGAGAAATGCACCTTTTACTTGCTTCATCCCCATCAAATGTAATCTACATAATATAAAGAAAACAAAATATGTAAGTAAACGAAAAAAGAAAAGAAGAAAGAAAATTTGTTAATTGATTCACATTCACAATTATAGAATAAATAAACATGCATGAGATGGGTGCATAAGCAAGAGTACCTTACTTCTTAACTTGATTGATAAGACAAGAGTTTCAATTCCACATTGCAATTGCAGAAGACACTGCTTCAATCTGATGTACCAATAAGTATCAAGAGATCTTTCAGATCTAAGCATAAATTTCTTCAGTTTGATAGGGACATTGAGTGAAAAGTATGAGCATTTGGAATGCAGAGGGCCGAAATAGGAGAATGAACTTAGGTTTGGTGCAAAAATCTCTATCTTACCAAACTGCATACAATTATCTAACTCCAATTCCTTAAGCTGGTTGCAAGAAATCTTAAACCCTCCGTGAATACGGCAGGATGATAACCGGATAACCTCAATGCAGGGGAACTTATGATCATCAAAACTCAACAACTCATAAATATCTACACTTGTTAGACACAAGGTTACCAGATAAGGAAGCCTAATGGAACTTGGAAAAAAGGTGTTCCCACAAGAAATCTCTAAAACAGTCAATGATTTCACAGCAAAGATTTCTCGTGGCAAACTATAGGGATTTTTTAGTCTTACATCTAAATTGAGGTATAGCTCTTTAACATGTCTTTCTGCAACCAATCCTATCCATTTGTCAACAAGAGAATGGTATTCCGGTTCGACAAGACTAAAGGACAGTCTAAATCTCTGAATCCCAGAGTTGTATTTGTAAAATGATTCTAGTTTGCGATCCACAGCATCAATGAATGTCTCTGAATTAAAATTGTCCATTATCGGAATATAAAAATCATGCTGGAAGAAATCAAAAAAGGGACAAGAGTCCCCTAAATGCCGCCATCTCTTGGACAAGACAGTGGTTCGAGCAACAGTTTTTGTGGAAAGGTAAGACAATATGTGATGAAGGATTCCATCAGGCAAATCTGAAATCCGATCAACAGGAGTAGCCTGAATGCAACAAGTTTGCTTCTTTGCCATGGTATTGCACTAATTTAAACACAATTTCTGCATCATCAAACAAAATATAATAACATGAATTAAGCATACTTAGGGAAAAAAAGTCAAAAAGGAAAAATGAAAAATTTTCCAAGATTCATGGACTGCAGACAAAATAACCAAAAGAAAATAAATAATATAATATGGAACAGATAAACAAAAAGCATGAATGGGACAGCACAACTTATGCAATTGAGAAAGCTAACCCAGCTTGAATTAAACAATTTAAGCAAGACCCTAATTTTTTATTGGTCTTTTGGATCGCTTTCGTAAACCCAAAGTTTAAGTATTAACATAGCTTAATACCTCTAAAATTATGAATCCTAAACCCATTAGGAGATTAAGCCTACAAACACAAGTCTGTCCAAATTCACAAACTTAAACGGATCAAAAAGGCCTTTTTTACACAAATCAATAACAAAGCCGAATATTTATCCAATTTAAGATCTAACAACACAAACACCACAAACAAACGAAGGAAACAAAACCATATTCTATCTCTACAAAGATGACCTAAATCTGGGTTTTCCTTCATCAACAAGCAATCAATATTCATATTCACAGTTAATGGAAAGAGATGAGATTCTGATAGAGAACAATGCAGAGACTCAATCAATATGCACAACAACATTGAACGCATTCAATCACAACCTCTAAATTCTAAACATCACTAGTATAAAACTACTATGAAATTCGAAAAGAAACTGTGGGAGAAACGCTTACCCCGGGGATGATTGAATCAAGAAATTTCTCTTTTTCCAATTTCGCTCCCTCCTTTGATCTGCCGCCACTCGCCGGAGAGCTCTCCCCTCTCTTCAAATCTTTTTTTCTTAAAAATTAATAATAATAAAAGAAAAAAAAATGCTGTGCTGCTCCGTTTGCACAATTAAAATTATAAAAGAGAATAAATCTTTTAATACGAAGATTCACTCCTTTAATATAATTTATTAAAATTCCGATATACTTTAAATTAGTAAATTGTAAAATTAGACCCTCATAATAAAATCAGAATTTAAAAAATAATTTCAACTAGGAATGGGTTTTCAAATTAAACTATTTTTAAAAAGTGCTAAAGTTATCGCCGTCTAATTAGTTACCAGTAATATCAAGTTATAATTTTTTTAATATATTATAATTATTTACAAATTAATTAGGGTTGAGGGATGAGGCAAAGAGTTTCCGAACATTCAAACGTATAATTCAAACGAAGTGAACAACGTTTATTTAGAGTTCAATGTCATTAGATCGAAACAGGTTATTCATCAAGTTAAAACTTTTAATTTATATAGATACATATATATATATATATATATAAGTTTGATAAAATTTGAAGATGAAAAAAAAATTTCTTATCATATAATGTAAATAAAGTAATGTTATTAGAATGATTGGTCTCTAAGATGGTCGGTCTCTTATAAATTTTTTTTTATTTTTTATTTTAAAATTTTAAAGTTTATATTTCACTTTTTCATCCTATAATACCAAAAAAAGTGTTAAAGTTTTTAATTATCCTTATAAAAATAAATTAAACTTTCAGCTGCTTGCCCATGTAATGGGTTACTAAAACTTTCAATTTTGGACTAAAATAACCCTTAAACTTCAAAAAAATAATAAAACATTTCAATTCTTCCATCAGTTATAAGCCAAGTTAGCCAACTCTTAGTTTTTTTTTTTGTTTAAAGCTTCTAATATTTAGAAATAATATTAAATTTTAACTGATCTAAATTTAAGACAAATCAAATTTTATAAAGGAAAAACTCTTTCATTACATGTTTCTTATTCAAAAACTTTTAAACTCAAGATTTTATTTTAAAAAATTGAACTTCTTCTTTTAAATCAACAGATTATTAGAATAAACCAACTCTTATACACCTCAACACAAATTTGGATAATTTTAAGTTTGCATTTCTTGTATTGTGTGGTATATTTAAAAATAATAATTTTAGTTAAATATTAACTTTAAAATTTAAAATTTAAAATTGATTTGTAAAACAATACTTATTATCCTAGAGGTGAATCCAAAATGTTGCAACGGCTTGTTAATTAAAATTAAGTTTAGGGTTTATGGAGCTCGATTCATAAGTTTTCTTTTGTATAACAAAATTGAATATGTTGTTTAGAGTCTATTTTGGATAAATAAAAATTAGTAAAAAAATGAGAGCAAAAAAAGGGAGTGTTTTCAAAAGAGAAGAAATAATCGATGTTAATTTCATTTAAATAAATATAAGTGAAGGGGATGTAAAAATAATATTTTTAATTTTACTAAATAATTTAATAAAAATTAAGTTTTATAATTTGAATTATATGTCAAGTAACTTATCTTATAAATTTATTAAAATATTTTTAATAAAATAATATAAAAAGTATTTTAATAAAATAATAAAAAGTATAAAAGAATATAAAATAATATTTTTAATAAAAAGTATTTTTATTAAAAAATATTTTAATAAATTTATAAGATAGAAAGTATTTTTAATATGTAGTGTGTTTTATAAAATATTTTTTATTTTAAAAAATAAAAAATAAAATTTTATAATTTAATTAATTAAATAAGTAATTTAAAAAAGATATTTATTTTTTCTTTAAAAATGAAAAAGAAAAGTAAAATATACTCTGCATTCTCTGTATTCCCTCCAATTTGGGGATGAAAACTGAGGACACGTCCCCTCACTCTCACCCTCTGCTCCAAATCCTTGAAATTTTCCCGTTGTAGAATGTAGACTACGTATTTGTTTCCAGAAGTGTTAGCAGCTACAACAATGGCAAAGAAAGAAAGGAGGAGGTTTGTTGGATTTGGGGCATTGTCTGTTTTTTCCTCCTCATTTTTATCCAAATTTAGCCAAAACTGTAACAAACATCTGTTCATGCTGTATCCATGGAAGGGGTTCTATTTCCTTCCTTCTTCTTCTTTTTCTCCTCTCCATCATGACTGTACCTGGCCTCCGGCTAGGCGGTGGAGGTGGGGTTGAAAAGGGGAGAGGAAAAGATCGAAACTTGAATCGACTCTGACCCCACCTAGGTGTGCCCCTTTCTGCTGCTGTTTAATCACAGCTTCAGGCATTTTAGCAATGGCACTACTGAGATCAGCATCGTCGATGGCGGAGGAGGGTTCTGTGTTGACGGCCATTGCAATCGATAAGGACAAGAATAGCCAGTGCGCAGTGAAATGGGCGGTGGATAATTTGTTGACAGGAAATTCCTCCCAAATCATCCTCGTTCATGTCCGAAATCAAAGCTTGCATCCGTGTAGGTATCTCTCTTTCATCATGTCGTCATTGATAAACAACAAATCAAAATGGAAGCTTTAAACAAGTTTTGTAGGATTTATGTTCCTTTATAACAACTAATTACATATATGCAGCGTTGTTATTCCATTCTTTGCAACCGTTTTTTGTATTTGATTTGTGTTGTTGGCTTTTACAGATGATTTTGAAGTCTCTCCTAAAGAGGGTCGGCCACCAACTGAAGCTGAATTCAATCAATTCTTCCTTCCCTTCCGAGGATTCTGTGCTCGAAAAGGGGTGAGTTATCAAGGGATTCTCCAGTGATCATTAGGGATATTTAGAGTTTAGACCACTTTTAGCTGTAAGAATGCATTTTGGTGTTAATAAGGGCAGACTTGAGCATTTAAATGAAGAGGGTAAATCTCATCAAGTTTGACATTTTTTGATGTAGTAAATTATCAACAAATCATATGTGTGAATTTCTAAGTTTGGTGATGGTTTTAAGCACTTATCATGGATAAAGCAGTTGGTAACTTGATATGTTAACATAATATGGTGCAAAAACTGGTGATTAAGTTCTGCAAAAATCTCATATGATATCGGCACTACCAACTAAAAGGACTGACTTTTATCAATAATTGAGATTTCAGATTGAGGCAAAGGAGGTTGTGCTCCATGACATTGATATCGCAAGTGCAATTGTAGATTACGGCATTCACAATTCAATCAACAATATTGTTGTTGGTGCTTCCAGCCATAATTCTTTTATAAGGTCTCTCTCTCTCTCTCTCTCTCTCTCTCTCTCTCTCGCTCTCTCTCTCTAGTAGTTTCACAATGTTTATATGTAGTTAGTTTTTGGAAGTCTGTTGGGGAGACAATGGACATTGATTTTGGGCAATGGCAAAAGGGATTTATCCCTTCTACTCATTGATTATTGAAATGAAAGCTCAGGGACTGAATTTTATCAATTTGCACCCCTCCACTTTCAGTAATTATTGAAATAAACCCCTTTACTGTTTTCTGAAATAAATCTCCTCACATACTTTCAAATTGAATGAAATTAGCCCTTTACATTTCAATTGAAATCAATTAGCCAAAATTTTTCTGATGACATGGCATTTTCTTTATAGGCTGGACAAAACATGAAATCACACTCCTTTTTTATGCTCATTTTGTCCAGTAAAGAACATGTTGTGTTATCAGAAAAATGGGGCCAAATCAACAAGAGTGGGAATGGCGGAATGATGAGTTATGATTACATTATCTGTTAAATTTTGGCCAATTGATTTCAATTGAAATGTAAAGGGGTAATTTCATTCAATCTAAAAGTATGAGGAGTGATTTATTTTGGAAAAAAGTACAGTTCGTTTCAATAATCACTGAAAGTAGAGGGCTACATATACTCCTTTTGCCTTGGGAAATTTACAAAGTTGTATTCTGAATCTCACTTAATGTTATTTCCATCAAAGTTTCTGAAATTATCAAAATTACTAAATAAGTCCAAGTACTAAATTAGTACTTAAACTTCCTACGAAAATAACATTGCTTAAAGTGCTTGCTGCCTTGAGGCGGTGCGCCATCAAAATACCTGCTACTTTCAGATTACTAATGCTTTAGCCTTCACTCCTTTACCATACATTGGATTTATGTCAACTATATTCTATTTACATGATTCATCTGCTACTAGAGTTAAATTATCGTGTGCATGAGCTGGTAAAGTATTTCTGCTTATTTTATTGAACAGGGGAGAGGATTATGCTATGCTTCATTTCATTAAGTAGTCTTCTAAAGTAGTTGAAATATGGATGACTTGCATATAAATTATGCAACATGGGGGCATTGCTAAAAGCCTGAAACAAATTTCTTCTGCAGTACAGATGAAAGAAAAAAAAAAAAAAGTCATTGAACAACTTTACGAGTGAATAGTAAGCTTAGACCCTCTGGCTGCTAATGATTATTACCCTACTCAGTTTGTTGAGTAGGCCTGGGTGAGCAATCCTAGTTTGCAGTTTTCCCTTTTAACAGGGTTGTTGCTACCGTCTTCATTGCAGGAAATTTAGAAATGCAGATGTGCCTGCTAGCTTACTCAAATCTGCACCAGAATCCTGTGCAGTGTATGTTATATCAAAAGGAAAAATTCAGTCTTCCCGTCTGGCAGCCCAAGCTCAGACACCCACAAGTGGCACAACTAAAATAAAAGGACAATCCTTAAAGGGATTCCGTACTTATTCTAAACTTGCACCTGATAGCCCCAGAGTGGAAGAGATGGACCTGTAAGTGAGGAAACATAATAGCTATATGTCTTCTTGGTGGTGCTAACTAAGAAATCTAAAATTTGCCAAAACTTCCAAGTTCCAACGCTCTGAATAGTTTTGTTGCGTTTTATAACTATTGATTATTGAAGATTTCCACAAAGTCAGAATGGTAAGGTTTAAAAGTTATCTGCTTCTAGAAATGACCCTACATGAAAATATAATCTTTGGAGAAAAAGCTTATGGTTGGACCCAACAATGTAGAATTGGTATTCTATAGAGATGTCTAGCATGTTAGCAAGCATTGACTTGGTTTAACTTTCACCTGAAATGTTTAGTAGTGCCTTTCATTTTTAGCCACTTGTTTCTTTGATCTGATTCTTTCTTGCTTGTACAGAGGTGTTTTAAGCCACCGGGGTAGAAGTGATTCCTTAAAGGTTTCACCTAGTACCAAATTCAAGTTGATTGATGAGATTCCTTCACCTCCACTGTCATTGGGCAGTCAAACATCGGAATCCTTAGATAGAGATTCACTGTCTGATGGAAATGATATGCCAGGGCCACCTAGTTTCCCATCAACAACAGATGCATCTGGTGAAAAGTTAGAATTCACTTTGAAGAGTTCCACTTCTCTCTCCCGTCAAAACCCAGTAAGTATTTGATCGATCAAATTAATCAATATTTGATCAGTTAATAGTTGTACTGTTTGGAAGTAGATTTTGGATACAATGATTGACTGGATATGCAAATGTTGTAAAGTTGACCTGGAGAGAAAAAAGGGTGGGGTGGGGTTATCAGCAAGTCAAGTATTCTGATCAAGATACTGTTGAATTTACTACATTGCTGGTCATTTTTCATGTTTTCTTGCTCACATCTAAAGATATTATTAAGTCTCATAAGGGTAAACAATAAACTTAATGACCTCTAGAGGTTACTGTTTGGTTCTTTGGTATTCCTAATTTATTTTCCTATAACATAACAAGACAAACTGAAGATCTATTTTAGCACTAGGAAAACTGAAGATGGTTTTACAAATATTAACATTCAAGTATGACCATTGCCTAGTAAATAATCAATAGTAAATCCAGTGGCTGATGGCTTTTGCCATAGGCATGTCATTGAAACTCTAAGCTTTAACTTGTAAATAGCCCTTTGACGTAGTGATGTTTTGCAATTCTTTCTGTTGGTGTTGCATAACAAAACTGAGATCCATCTGCCTTTTTACAGCAATATTTGGAGGCTGAGATGAGGAGATTACGGAATGAATTGAAGCAATCTATGGAACTATATAACTTGGTTAGCAAAGAAGCTGCTGCATCAAAACAAAGAGTAAGATCATATCTCAACTTCAACTTGCCAATGTGATCATTTGATATGGTGAATCAATCTAAGCTTATTTGTGTTCTCAGGCAAGGCAACTTCGGGAATGGAAAGCAGCAGAAGAGTGCAAGTTGGAGCAAGCCAGGCTTGCTGAAGGCGCAGCATTGGCTTTGGCAGAGGCAGAGAGGCAGAAGACCAAAGCTGCAATGGAAGAAGAACAGACGGCACAACTTCTAGCAGATCTAGAGGCACAGAAAAGACAACTTGCAGAAATGAAGGCCAAACGTGAGGCAAATGAGACAAAAAGAGCATTGGACCGGTTGGCTTACAAAAAAGCAATGTACAGAAAATACAGCATTAATGAGATTGAAATTGCAACAGATTACTTTGCAGACTCGCATAAAATTGGTGAAGGGGGATATGGACCAGTTTTTAGAGCCACGCTTCATCACACTCCTGTTGCCATCAAGGTCTTAAGGCCAGACATGTCCCAAGGACAGAAGCAATTCCAGCAAGAGGTACTTCATTCTTCTTTTGCTTTTTTTTGCAAGAGCATTTTCTTATGAATATGGTAAGAATGGTTAATATGGTTTCTTAAAAACAAAAAAAATCATCTTCCTCTTCATTTTTGGCTGTGCAGATGCATGGTTGAATCGTTCATGGTAGAGTGTGATGTAATATTGGTTGTTGGCTATCTTCTTTCTTTTTGCTTGAAAGAAGTTAATATGAGTTACTCTTCTTTTTTTTTTCTTTTTTTTCTTTTTTTCTTTTTCTAATTGAAATATCCTATTCTTAACTTAAAAGAAAAATGAATATCCTATTCCAGTCAAACTCAGAACTGGACATGCATGAAAATCTGTCATTGAAACTCTTTGACCAAACTTACCGTCCTAAAGAAATTCTTTCACCTCCTATCAAACATAACTGTTGGTAGCTATGTTGATACTGTTTTGCTAAAGGTGTATCATTCAAAATCTAATCACAATGTAGGAGAGTGAATAATGTCATGAATTAAACATCCTGAGGTGTATGGGAGAGTTCTTAAAATATAAAAAGTGTATGGGAGAAAATAAGGCTTGAAATAGTGAAGAACAACAATAACAGCAAAAGCCTTTAACTAGTTTGCTACCATTTTCTTCACCCAGATACAGGAAGAGATATAGGAAAGTAACATGATTAATAAAGGGATGAAAATAATTGTAAACAACAATGATCTTATCTGGATGTTTTAGTGTCAAAAAACTATCTAACCCATTTTCCCTCTATTTTGTCATGTAGGTTGAAGTTCTAAGCTGCATGAGACATCCACATTTGGTTCTGCTCCTTGGTGCCTGCCCTGAGTATGGATGCTTAATTTACGAGTACATGGAAAATGGCAGCTTAGAAGACAGGCTATTTAGGAAAGACAACACTCCCTCAATCTCATGGAAAACCCGCTTCAGAATAGCTGCTGAAATTGCAACCGGCCTTAATTTCCTTCACCAAACAAAGCCAGAACCACTGGTGCATCGTGACCTTAAGCCTGGCAATATTCTCTTAGACCAGAATTACGTGAGTAAGATCAGCGATGTTGGTTTGGCCCGGCTGGTTCCACCATCTGTGGCTGATAGTGTCACTCAATATCGCTTGACAGCAGCTGCAGGTACATTTTTTTACATTGATCCAGAGTATCAGCAAACTGGAATGCTTGGTGTAAAGTCAGATTTGTATTCATTGGGTGTGGTGCTATTACAAATTATTACGGCTAGGCGTCCAGTAGGTCTGACCATCCAAGTGCGGGAGGCCATTGAGAAAGGAAATTTACAGGAAGTGCTTGATCCAACTGTACCAGATTGGCCTATTGAAGAAGCTTTATCATTGGCAAAACTAGGTTTACAGTGCTGTGAACTGAGGAAAAGAGACAGACCAAATCTTGCCTCAGTTGTATTGCCTGAGCTGAACCACCTAAGAGATCTTGGATCAGAAAATGAAGCCACCATCAGTGAGAAGACTATGCATGAACAGCATTCTTGCAATTCAGTTCCAGAAATGGAAACTCATTCGAATTCAGTTCCAGAGTTTGAAAGTCATTCAAATCAGGTTTGTTACCATATGAAATCACTATATAAAACCAGCTAGTTGTTATTTGCTTATACACTTCAATTTGCAACTGCTTCTCTCTGAACCTGCTATTATTCATAAGAATTTACTTATTTAGAGTTTTCCATATAATTTTTTTATAATGCAATGAAGTGTAAGATACGAAAAAGTCTAGAACTCCCTCTGAAGACTCAGAATGAGCAAATGGTTATAGGATGTTATATTTTCTTCATTTTATTGTCCTTTTGATCAACACCTGCGGCTGCGGAAAGCAATGTTATTGTTTCCTTCATTTTATTGATGGTTACATCCCAAACGATAGAGAATTGATTAATGGAACTCAAATTTGCATGCTTGTTTGATTGATGATTTAGATATGTTAATCAAACCTTCCACGTTCCCTGAAATCTTCATGCAATAGATTTCCAATTACATGTTTCTATCATGTATAAGCAGGAAGGCCATGAAGAAGAATCCTAACATGGAAATGGAAATTCAACATAGATCTTCGTGCAAAGTGGGTTGCAGCACTTGAAGTACAAGACTAGAATGTGGAACATGAGAAGATCCAGCATTCTTCCACCATCTAGTTTACAAATAGGAAGGTCAAGGAGGAAGTCCATCGAAGCAGCTTGTTGGTCATTTGTAAGTTGTTCAGTAACTCCTGCTCAGCTAAGAGAATTGAAGTCATTTTCATACCAAACTTACAAACATTGAACTATGCAGTAGCCACCCACAATCCTCTGTACTGATTTTGGATACCAAAACAACAGTTTTTAAGTTTTCCAGGATCTGTTTACTTGTTATTTATCAGATAAAGATGAGACTTAATATAACCAGCAAGCAATAAGATTTCTTCATGTATGATAGAGGGAAATGGACAGAACAATTAAAAGAAATTGTGCCTAAAAGTTATAACCAATGTATATCGTAGAATGTCAAAACGAAAGATGGCCGATGCACCAATAAAATAAAAAAAATAAAAAAAAAAACTCCTTTATTGAAAGTAAGAGGTCCTCTAAGAGATGATTTTTGGGTTAAATTTCAATCATTGACCATGGTGATCATGTGGGGTATATGGGGCTCAGATCATCAGCAATGATTATTATAAATTTGTGTAAAATTTTTATATTAATTATTATTGTCCGAGGTTTTAATATTTAAGTTATATGTGTGTGGTGATATACAACTTAAAATAATAAAAAAAAATTTATTCTTGACTTATAATCATAAGGTGTTATTAGGAAAAAT
The DNA here is from genome assembly GCA_020521535.1 of Rubroshorea leprosula. Classification (NCBI taxonomy): domain Eukaryota; kingdom Viridiplantae; phylum Streptophyta; class Magnoliopsida; order Malvales; family Dipterocarpaceae; genus Rubroshorea; species Rubroshorea leprosula. The sequence goes on from BPVZ01000031.1 coordinate 1,604,800, forward strand.
TTTTTTGACTTATTATTATAAATTGTTATTAAATAAATAGATATATATAATATTATAAATAAAATTATAAATTAAAAAAAGCTATTATATAATGATGTCTTATGATTATGAACTAATATATAATTTTTGATAGATTTATATGGAAGAGGTTAACATCTTTAGTTTTGATCTTTTTGACAATAAAATTATATAAAGAATCTCAAAATATTCACATGATATTTAACTATACATACTTACAATATCATGTCTTTGACTTAAATTAATAACTCTAATAACATTAGGCCATGTTATGTTATGTTTTAAAATTTCATCGTTAAAAAATATACCTCATAAAGTTTTTCATAATGTCTCTCACTATTGGGGATGATGCTCAAAGAAAAAGACTCCGACCGACCTTCCACCCTAAAGAATTCATAAGCCCAAGCCCAACTGCCCAACAGCTGAACATCTAGGGATTTCATACAAATATCCGTTTAACCTTATTAGTTATAGTTTGATATTTGATCATTAATTTTAGATTAAAAAAATTAATATACTATATAAATAATAATTAAAAAAATTTATCAAATAAAAATATTTAACAAGAACTACAAATAAGGAAAAAAATTTAATTATTATTTATATAAATTATTAAATTTTCATTTGAAATTTATATAAAAAAATAAAAAAGTCAAACTAAAATTACTAAAATTAAATAAAGAGAGCAAATTTTTCTTATTAATGAAGGTTAGCATCTTTAAAAATTCCTAATTAAAGAAATAAGAATTAGGTAGATTTTACCAACAAAAATTTGATTAAATTAGTACCCATTAACTTAAAAACTTTGATTTAAGATTAAAGTTACAGGTTTAAACATTTTTATTGCCAAGTTGTTAACCCTCCGATGTATCCAAAAAATTAAGTGGAAAAATTTTTTTTTTGAGTGAAAAAGTTATGTGGATTTTGCAGAGTTACATTGTATCTTTGATAAAATTTTTTAAAAGTGCTGACAAAATTGGGCCATGGTTATAGCCACTAACCATCAATAATAATGTTATAGATACTAAAATGTTAAAATATATTTTAAATTAATTGATAAAAGTAATTAATAATTAATAATTAATAAAATAATTGATATTTATTAATTAATAAATTAGCAAAATTATATTTTTCAATATTATTTTTTTAAAAAAAATCAAAATTTTAGTCTCTTGACAACACTAATGGTAACAGTAATCGCACCCACAAGATCTTCATATACTTTGAAAACTGGTATGATTAGATAGCAGAAAAAAAGAAAAGAAAACTTAACTAGAAAATAGGAAAAATCGAAACGTGCTCGCATTAAAAAAAATTTTGTACTTATAATAATAACCTTACAATAAATTCGATAAAATTAGAAATATATTCTCTTTCTCCTGATATCCGGCAAACAATTGCCTTTTTATCTTCATGGATTCTTTTAGTTTAACTAAGGGGAATTGATTTTCTGTGGATAATTCACTTATTTATGGTTGTTAACTGAATGTTATCACCAAGCAAGTGCCTAGAGATTTAGAATTGAATGGAAAATTATTTGTCCATTTCATATATCACGTGTTTGATCATCATCATTATCACCCAAAAGCTATAATTTGGATTTTTACTGGGTGCTAGTGCTAGAGCTAGAGAAAAAGAATTACGAAAGTGTATGCGTGGGAGGAGGCTTGAAGCTGTTATTGTTCTTAAGAGTCACAGTAGCATAACTTGTGAAAGGAAGCTGTAAATTAATGTTAGATGGAAGGCTGACTATTTTGTGCATTATATTTTTCAGTAGAACTGTTTTGCTTGCTCTTCATCATATTGCATTTCAACCTTTTAAAAGTCATAATTTCAGATCAAAATATTTTAGAGATTGATCCAAGAGATTATTATAGTCTTGTGACAGAGAGCAGGATATGAAACCACTGTTACAAACCATACCATTCAAAGAATATATACCAGGGAAAAAAAGAAGGCATTTCAAAGGTAGTTCTGTAGCAGACCTATGGCGTTGGGGTATACATTTCCCACTACATTCTTTGACAGGCCACCGGATGGTCTTTGGTTCTTTTCTCTTGGGTGATACTCTAGGGTGTGTCTTTCCTGCTGTTGTAGAGAGTAATTGCTGTCTTAGCTTCTTATGTACCCCAAAAAAATAATAATAAAGAGAAAAATAAAAGAATCAGAAACAATATAATCTCTCTGCGGCAAAGTTATTTAAATAAAGTATCCAAATAATCTTTGATATCGACTGCATTCTTCCAGACCTGTTCCTTTTATGCTTGAAAGAGGTACCTATATTTGCAGCCATGTTGAGAAGTGGCTAGATATTGGTTTTAGAGTCTCTAACTGAAAATTTGAAATGCAAGCCATAGCATTTTTGCGTGGCTAACATTGTGATCTTTGGCCAATTTTCTTGCAAGAGGAGTCGCAAATATACAATTTTCTCAAGGAGGTGAACCGAACTTGAAATTTGGAAACTGCTGGCTCTGATGAACTGACTGGTTTCTCAACTGCATCCTGCTTCGGTGGGGTAGGTGCTTCTGGCTCTTTCAGAAATATCCTCCTCTTCAGCACGAACTGATAAATGCAAAAAAAAAAAAAGAAAAAAGAAAAAGCAATAAAGTGTACCTGAATCAGATGCACACCCCTTCCATAAGTGTGACTGTAAACTGATAAATGAATAAGGGACAGAAGACTCACACTGATTAATAAGCAACTACCAAGGAAATTAAATTAGGAAAAGAATAAAATGTGACAGAAAATAGTAGAGAGCAATACCATGAAAGTTGTCTATTCAATACATATCCAGCCATGGGATTTCTGAATTTCACTGTCATCCTTGATAGATTATTCTTAGACAAGCCAGTGGACACCTAAAGAAGATGAGAATCTGTCACTTCTTTGCTGATCTTAATGTAAAATGAGAACAAAATCTTACAAGGAAGACTTGGAGAATCAAGTAGAAGAAACATAGAATTGCAGGAAGGATCCAATGTTTAAGCTCCAATAATTGAGGAGAAGATCCAAAGAAAAAGAATAAACTTACAGTTGTGTGAGAGAGAAACTCAGATATCCTATCCCTTTCCGCACATTCATAGCCCTGATGATAATTCTTCCTAATATCTGCACAGTAATCACTTAGAATAACATAAGTTTCAACAAATATGCATGAATTCAGATGGGTGAAAATGACACAATATTTGATGCTCAATGAGAACAATATTTGACATCCTAAAGTTATTCAAGCAATTAGGCTTCAGGTTTTGGATAGCAAAGTTACATAACCCAAGCATCTGGCATAGAATATAATATAAATCAAGCAGTTGCATACAGAAGAGTTGCTTCTACCTGGATTCTCAATAGATACATGGAGACGTATATTTGCATGCATTGATGAGCAGTAAAGGAAGATCAGAAAAATTCATGCAAGCTTATTGTTCCATAACTAGCAGAATGGAGAGTGATCCACACCAGTGCAGTGCTTTAACACATGCTCAGTCATGCAAGTTTACAGGTTATGATGATTCAATGGCAATATGTGAAACACTAGGGATCCAAAAATCTCAGATGCTGCAAGTAACCCAATTATGACTCGCCCAGCACTCAAAACCTAACAAGAAATATTCTAAAAAACCATCTTCAAGCCATGTAAGACACACATCCAAACTTATATTGCCTACGCTATAGATGTCAAAATAATAGGGATAGATTTTTATG
>BPVZ01000031.1:1711785-1722997 GCA_020521535.1 Rubroshorea leprosula
AAGTACTAAGGCTTGGGGGAGGATGGATTAGAAGTCAAGCTTAACACAAAGCTATGTCCATAGAGGATGTGCAGCGTGTTTTCTTCCTCTAGGTGGTGATGGTGCCAGGAACCTTCTATCATCAAATGCAGATCTCTATCTTTATTTCTTTGTGTTTTTTAATCTGCTAAGTTTGTTTTTCTATTATTAGTAGAATGTGTAATTACTTTGTATTTTCTATCAATATATATATGATGTGTTGTGGCCAAAAAAAAAAAAATTCTGACGGTACATTTCTAATCAACAGGCTTCTTCGGTGCTTCTTATGCACCTTCTTCACATTCACCTATATAAAAACATAAATTTATAATTTATATTTAATTTCAATTAATTTTTTTATATATTTTATTAATTTTAATTACTATTTGATATATATTTAAAATAGTAAAAAACAAAAAAAATTATAATTATAGCATAATACAATATAATACAGCACTAACAAACATATGGTTTGTTCTCTTGGAAAGAGACATGCACCATGTTTGGGGATTATTCCTACTTCCAACCTAGATTGTCAAATGCAGATAGTGCATCTCTAATGCTTCCTGTATCCATAGAAGAGGTCAAAACAGCCCTCTTTTCAATGAGAGGTTAAAAAACCCCGATCCAGATGGTATACAGCCAATCTTTTATCAAAAACACTGGAAAGTTGTCTCGGGCACACTACATTCTTTTGTCAACAAGTCTCTTATTGATGGTTCTTTTGAGCTATACATTCTTCACGCCCACATTACTCTTATTCCCAAAGGGGCAAGCTCGTGTGTTATGCAAAAATTCAGACCCATTTGCTTGCTCAATGTCACCTATAAAATCCTTGCAAAAGTGATTGTTAATAGATTGCGTCCCTATCTACAAAACCTCATTGGACCTTGGCAAAGCAGCTTTTTTTCTGGCAGAAGTACAACATATAATATTATCCTAGTTCAAGAAGTTGTGCACTTAATGCAAAGATTAAAAGGAAAGAAAGGGGCCCTTGCTTTCAAAATTAACCTCCACAAAGCTTTTGACAGTGTGGGCTGGGATTTCCTCAATGAAGTACTTGTTGACTTTAATCTACTAGAACATCTAACTTGGTTAATCATGTTCTCAGTTACCTCCTTGCAGCTGTCAATAATCTAGAATGGAGAAAAGCTCCCTTATTTCCAACCACAAAGAGGGTTGTGTCAAGGTGATCCTTTATCACCTTATCTCTTTATCATGGTCATGGAGAAACTCTCATATATGATTTTAAACAGACTGCAGCAACATTAGTGGAAACCTTTTAAGATTTCACGAGGAAGACTAGCCCTTTCTTATTTGTTCTTTGCAGATGACCTTATGTTATTTGGTATAGCCTCACTTTCCCAGATTGAGACTATTATGGATTGCCTTTCATAATTTTCTAGATGCTCAGGCCTAGAATTAAATCCGAGTAAATCAAAACTCTTTGTTTCGCCAAATGTCCAAAGACATTTAGCAAACTCTTATAGCATAGCTTGTGGCATCCCTCTCACAAATGATTTAGGGATCTACCTAGGGGTTCCAATCCTTCATGGCAGGCCCAAATCTACTACATATAAATACGTTTTGGAAAAATGCAACTTAAGCTTGCAGGATGGAAACAAAATCTCCTGAGTTTGGCAAGTAGAAGAACTTTGGTCCAATTTGTAACCTTTTCGATCCTAACTTATACCATGCAAACGGTTCTCCTACCTAGCAACATCTGCTCAGAAATTGATGCTTTAAACCGTAAGTTCCTTTGGGGTACAGATATGCACTCTAATAAACCACACCTTGTTAACTGGTATAATGTTTGTTTACCCAAGAAATATGGAGGCAGGGGGTTGCAAACTGCAAGGGACAGTAATAGAGCTTTGATCGCAAAATTGGGTTGGCACATGCTTTTTGGAAACAATAAACCAAGGTGTCAGGCTTTCACCCATAAATACCTCCATTCGAATGGCTTTTTGGGCTGCAACCCCACCCCTTCCTCCTCTGTCGCATGGAGAAGCATTCTGAAATGTAAGGATGTGCTGCATCTTAGAATACGGTGGTGAGTCAGTTCAGATATACAATTCAGCTATGGCATGATGTTTGGGCAGATAATTCAAAGCTTATTGACTGTACATTAACTTCGATTCCACACCATCTCCTTGCCTTACTAATGGCTGCTATCATTAACAACTCTGAATGGAACTTAACTCAACTGACAGGACTTCTCCCATATAATTTATTACATGTTATTGCAGCTACCCCTTTACCTATTGTAGGCCACTTAGAAGATACCATTTCTTGGCATAATTCATCCCATGGTGACTTTTCTGTCAAATCCACCTTCCAACTCATCCAACAATCTCGCTTACCTGACATCCTCGAAGCTGGAGAATGGACATGGATATGGCAATTATGTTGTCTGGAGCAAGTCAAGTTATTTGTTTGGTTATTGAAGAGAGGAAGAATTCTTACAAATTTAGTCCACTTTGAGAGACACATGGCCTCTACTTCAGTTTGCCCTCGCTGCGAGCAATCACCTGAAACCCCATTACACCTTTTGCAGGATTGCTACCACTCATGGCTCATTTGGGATTCCACTAACTCTCTTCCTGAAGACTTCTTCCAGTTGGATCTTGACCCTTGGTTGAGAAAAATTCTTCCAAACCAAGGAGGAGGCCTCGTGCTTCAGACACATGGCCGAGCATCTTTCTTGCAACTATCTGGTACTTGTGGAAAAGCAGGAACAAGCTGATATTTGAGGTGCAAAGGATCCCACCGCTGACTATTACTCAACAAGCAAGCAAATTGGCTTTGGAAACAGAGATTGCTTTTGAGGCTAAGGCAACCCTCGCCTTAAAAACTCCCAGATGGGTCAGTTGGACCCTTCCACCCCAAGACTTCCTTAAACTTAACACAGATGGATCACATGATGATAATTTAGGTAACGCAGCTGCAAGGGGACTTCTTCGTGATCAATGTGGGCATTGGCATCATGGGTTTCCTATGAATGTGGGCATTACCACAAGCTTTTTGGCTAAATTATGGGGATGTAGAGAAGGTCTTAAACTCACAATTTCCCTTGGAGTGCAACAGTTAATATTGGAAATAGATTCCTTGCTGGCAATACAACTAATTCAGTCTCAAAAGGTATCAACTGGTGCGACTTCAATGCTTCTATAGGATATCTTCTTGTTACTTGACTCCTTCACTTCTTGCTTAGTACATCACACTCTCAGGGAAGGTAATTCAACTGCTGACTATATGGCCCCCGTTGGGCATAATCTTGAGTTGGGTTTGGGTACTACCCTTTTTCCAACCCCCCCAATGAGTATTAGTTTGATTTTGCAAATCGATTGTATTGGGACTATGTTTCTCATAAACTAAGCTTTTAATAGCTTATGCTGTACCAAAAAACAAAAAGCACTAACAAACATATTAATTCTCAATTTGTAATTTCATACCGTTCAGATTGCAGTATTAGAAACTTTTTTTTTTTAATCTTAGAAACTCTTATTAAAATGATTATTTAAGGAGATTTAACGGCTCCTTAAAAAAAAAAAGATATAACGGCGGACGGCCAAAAAAAAAATATTTAGCGGCGCATCTATTTTTTTCTTTTCCGTTAAATATGACGGAAGAGGGAGGTGACCGAAGTCGAAGGTCTTTCAGCTCCAGATTCCCCCTGACTTCTTCTCTTCTCAATTCAGAAATTTAGGGATTTCACGAATTATGGCGGCAATCGCAGTTCAGCATTTGGCTCAGAGCATAACTTGCCATGCTTGGAGTCCCGATCACTCGAGTAAATTCCGCCCTTCTCTATTTCCTCTCTTTTCTTTTTTTGGTAATAATATTTCCTTTCTTTTCTATCTCTTACCTCTGTTTGGTTGCTGGGAAAATCTTCGAAAAGGAACAGAAAATTTTGTGATTATTTTTACAATGCTGCATTTTCGTCACAAAATGTAAAATTAGAGAAAAATCTGAAATAGTACAATATATATATATATATATATATCAATTATGCTCTGTCTTGGTTTCCATGTTTTTTAGTTTTAAATTAGAGATTTGGTCTATTTTATTTTAGTTGCATGGGCTTTAGATTTCAATGTATGTTTTAAGTTTCTAATTTTTCCTCTTCCTTGTAGTGATTGCATTTTGCCCAAATAACAATGAAGTTCACATCTCTAAATTGATGCAAGAAAAGTGGGAGAAAGTGCATGTTCTTCAAAAGGTATTTAATTTATTTCCTTTTTCCAAAAACATATACAGTTGTGTTGGAGGAAATGTTTGTGGCAGTCTTAAATCCATCACTAATGAACACTGGACCCTTTCTGCGAGTTTAAATGCCAAATAGCTAATAGCATTACTATTTAGCATTACCTGTTCTTCTTGTTAAATATATGAAATTTATCTTGGAAATGTATTAATAGAGTGTTAATCTTAAGGGTATTCAAACCCCCCCCCCCCCGAATGGTGATTCTTTTTGCTCTCAACTCTGCCTAGTGTTTGATTAAGATGCTAATTTCTATGTCAATATTGTCACAGCATGACCAAATTGTTTCTGGCATAGACTGGAGTGCAAAGTCAAACCAAATTGTCACTGTATCTCATGACCGGAATTCGTGAGTATCTTATTTAGTTGAAGTTTTTCAAAAGCAGTAGCTTTATGGTAGCTTTAGATCTCTTTTATTCTCACTGTGTGTGCTGATAGATAATCAAGATCATTTTACTTGTTTATTTTTCCAAGTCTTTTTGACCTTTTCCCTTTGCATTACCTTGTTCATTTGTTCACAAAATTCAATGGTTTCCTTTGAAGATATGTGTGGAACCAGGAAGGAACAGAATGGGTACCAACACTTGTCATCCTTAGGCTAAATCGAGCTGCACTCTGTGTTCAGTGGAGCCCAAAAGGTACTGCAATGCAATTCTACTTTGTAGATTTTTCTTCACAACTTTCTGGGCGCAGATTGCTTACCATTGAGTTCATACTTGTAATTTTATATATTACAGTCTATCTACTTTCCAATACATCATGCGTCAAGTTTTTCCAAATTCTGTAGGCTATGGAGGAATTCTAAGCAATATGTAGTCTTATTTATTTATCTTGTTTAACATACTACTCTTTTCTCTTCAAATCATCAGAAAACAAATTTGCTGTTGGAAGTGGTGCTAAAACTGTGTGCATATGCTATTATGAGCAAGAGAATAACTGGTATTGTTCTTATCTTATTTACCTTACTATTTTTTAATCTGTCCCATTCTTTTTATAATAGTCACTGTTGTCATCTTGCTTCTCTGCTTTATGTGGAGGAAGTCTGCTGTAACAAGGATCATAATCCATATGTTTTTCTTGTATTGGTTTGAATCCTTGGTGGGTTGAACTCAAACTAATTCTACCCAGCTAATCAATAGAGTGCTTTAGGCTGCAATATTCTATTATAGGTGTGAGCTTGAGTGGAGAAATGTCTCCTGCCTATGCTTGGATATGCTGAAGCATTTCAACTTGAGTTTTGATTCAATCTGTAGTAACTAGATTTCATTTTTTTTTTTTTTTTAAGTTGGAGGTTCTCTCATTTGTATCCCTTCTGTACATTGGACTTCTTAACATTGCGTATTTGACTCATATATAGGATAATATTTGGTTAACAAGAGTATGTCAGGAATGAAAATTAGGCAAGCTGTAGTCTGGAGGATTCTCTCATTTATGTTACTTTAATTTGAATATATGTCATGATATTACTTAATAATTTAAATTCCATAACTGTACTTATTCGAAAGATAATGTATACAGTTTCTTTGGTAATGAAGTGGCAGTGGCAAGTCAGTTGGGTAAATGGTCACATTAGTTACCATGTCTTATTATCTCATTCAAAGCTCTTATTCCTTTATGGTCAATGTTATTTCTTGCTTGGTTACTTTTTCAGGTGGGTAAGCAAACTTATCAGGAAAAAACATGACTCCTCTGTGACAAGTGTAGCTTGGCATCCCAATAATGTTTGTATTCTAACTATACTGCATCTTCCAGTTATATAATTTTCATTTTATTCTAGTTCCATTCAAATGTACTTCCTCTATTGAAACTTATGTGATGTAACCAAGTCATCTTGTTGCAAGAGGTTATATGTTTGCATCAAAATTGTGTTCGGTAAGCACGGTAGTTAGATGAGTGATGGGAAATGTTGTTCAAAACAAAGATCTGAAGAATCATAAATATAGAATGGGTAGCGATGCCATGTTGAGGAAGAATTGGCATTAAGTTGATTATGTTTTTGTTGTAAAGGAACTTCCCTTTCTGCTTCCATGGGTTCCCTTTACTAAAACCTTCATCTCAATCTCCTGGTGTGTTCATGTCCAAAACAATTTGAAAGTTGCTTTGTTGCATAAGTTGATAAATTGGAATTAGTGGTTCTCAATCATATTGTTGTCATGCAGCTTGACCACCCCTGCAGCTTCAATTAACTTGTAAACTTATGGTGATATCACAGTCAATGACATTCTATTTCATTAGTTCTTTTGGACGAAAAGGTGGATGAATATTCATTATTCAGTATTCACTTGATGAGGTTTAGGTGAGATAAAATGGATGGTGAGGAGATTGGTAGGCAGGCGGTTCTGAATGCTCCTGTGTGCTTGACACTCTGCATGTGTCAAAACTTCACTATAGTCTTTGTGCTGGAAAGTAGCAATGAAGTAGCAAACTATAGTAGTTGATTGTGGAGATGATAAATTCTAAATTTGGGTGTCTTATCTGATTGTTGAAAGTTGAAACATAATTATCATAGTCATAATTAATGGTAGTTAGGATGGCAAAGGTTACTCATGATGAGTCATTAATCAAATAAAATACATGTTTTTCTTTGCCTGCAGAGTAGTTATTATGAGCTAGATTTGATATTATTGTGAATTTTGTATTATATGCTTCTAAACACCACCTTAATTCTTTCCTTCTTTTTTCTTTTTGGCTTAATTGCCAATGTGAAACAAGCAATTCAGTTATCTGTCTTTGATGGAAAAAAAAAAAAAAAATTTCAGTTACCTGTCACTGGCTAGTTGCTTTAATTTTTTGCAAAACACACTGTTTTTTTTTGAGTCTTATCATAGATTAATGCTACAGATTTTCTTGGCAACAACATCAACAGATGGAAAATGCCGAGTTTTTTCCACCTTTATCAAAGGTGTTGATACAAGGTGTGTTAAGTCTAGTTATCCATTACTGTGTATTACTAGCTTTTCCCTTTTCTTGGTTTTCTCTATATTATCACAAACTACAATATCATTTATGGTTCCTCTTTAAATTGGCCAGGGAATCAAATTCAGGCACTCCAGATTCAAAGTTTGGAGAGGTCTAATATCCTTTTTTCCTCTGTCTGCTGTGGGGATCTATTTATAAATTTGATTATGTTGGAAGAACATACTTTGAGATAGATTATTTGGTTAGACCGAACGTTTATTTCTCTTCATTTTGCGTACTTTATTTTACCATGATAAGTTTAATGAATCAAACACGGCTTTATTTATTTATTTATTTTTAATGAAATGGAAACAGGATTCTGCTTTTCTATTGTTAATTGCTTTTCAGTTTCAGTTCTGTATTCTGTCAATGCTAGGGCCTAACTCTTTTCCCCTTTGGGTCTTCCTGTTGGACAGCAAATTATTCAGCTTGATCTCTCATTTTCCTGGGCATTTGGTGTGAAGTGGTCACCTAGTGGCAATACCTTGGCTTATGTAGGTCAGAAAATATCTCTAATTACCTATAACTTGCAAAATTGTTGTCCATAGCATGCCAGTTGCTGACTTGGAGCAACCTGTCTTTTAACCTGAAATTTAGATGAATTTTTATTGGGTTATTGCTTATCTAACTTCCAGTTAAGTGGAAATCTAGGTGGAACCACTTAACTTGACAACTAAAGCAATTTTCCATTGCCCTACTCTGAATTTAGTTCTATAAGAGCTGAAATCTCACATTTTCTCATTATTATAGGTTTTACATCTTGACTTGGTTTTCTTCTGATGTTTCTCCTATTTATAATATTTTCTTTACAGGTCATAATTCAATGATTTACTTTGTTGACGATGTTGGTCCATCTCCTTTGGCACAAAATGTTGTACTCCGTAATTTGCCTCTCCGTGATGTGGGTCAGCGTCCTCTCTTGTTAACTATTTTTCTTTTAATATTTTCTCCACATATTGTCATTGGATACGTCATTTTAAGTTTGTACTTTCTTGCAATAAAATGTAATACTTTCAGGTCTTATTTGTTTCTGAGAAAATGGTAATAGGAGTTGGGTTTGACTGCAACCCAATGGTCTTTGCAGCAGGTGAAACAGGAATATGGTATGCAAGCTTCACTGCCAATATGGTTCTCTATATCTGCCTGGTAGTCTATTCTAATAATATGCTGACTGATGTTTTTGTGTTGTAGGAGCTTCATCAGATGCCTAGGTGAAAGGAAAATAGCATCGTCCCCTTCAAAACAGGGTTCACAGGTTTGTATTTAATTAAAATTTGATGCTGTTCTCTATTTGTTTGAGTGTGAAATCAGCTGGGTGTGGCAGAGGGATGCTAGGACAGAATCCCTTAGCATGTAAGCAGCTTCTGCAGTTACAGATAGGAGAAATTTAAATTTTCTGTGTTGTCCAGTTAAAAAGCTTTTCGCTGTTGGTGTGATCAGTTTGGAGTCATATTCTTACAATTTTAGGAATGCAAGAAAGAAACTAGCCTTTACTTTTATCAAATATTTTAATTTGAGTCTAACGGTCCATGTTTATTTATTCTAAAAACTTTGTTATCTGGAAATCTATTAAAAAGAAATGAGTAAGCATCAACAGATTTTTTTTTTTTTTGAAGTACAATTAAACAAATTCCTACTTATTTTATGCATCCTCTTGTCCAACACCATGGGCTACGCCACTGTTTCTCTCTGCACACATTGACAGGTAGGAATCATCTATTGATGCTATCATTTCTTTACAAATGGTCAGTACAGACATTCAGTTGAATGCCTGCTCTCCAATTATGAATTGCTCATGGTCAACAGCTGTGAACATTTGATTCAAAATTGATTTGGAAACCCAAATTTCCATACCATTTATTATCAAAATTTCAGGAATCAAATATCCATAGAGCTTTACTCAAAGATTGCTTTTCCATTTTGTTGTGGCTGCAGTTCTCTGAAGCATTTGGCAAACTATATGGCCAATCAAAGCATGGGTTGAGCAATGACACAGTTGAACCTTCAGGGGGACAAGGAGTCATCCATGAGAATTGTATAAAGTATCTCTCTACTACATTTCTCCCATCTATCTCCTACTGTTACCACTTCACAAGTTAATGATTTCCCTTTTAGTTTGTTTGATCCCCATTCCAGTTAGTTCTATCTATTTAACCCCATAACTCTTTCTAAATGAAGTTGAGAAGCAAGATGTTAAGATCAATCTCTTCTTTTGTTAAAAATTATCTAAAGTTCACCGTATAACATGTGTTTTTCCTTTTGGAACTCTAGCTGTATCATGCCTCTAAAGGAGGGTGAAGGCACTCGCGTAATGAGGTTCAGCACATCAGGTTGGTGAATGAACATGTTTCTCTGTTTTAAAATATTATTTCTCATATGAAAAAATGTCATTCTTTTGAAGGGCCTTCATCATTTATCTTTATTCTTTATCCCTTAAAATCTCAGGATTGGATGGGAAAGTGGCCATTTGGGATTTGGAGAACCAGGAAGATCTTTCCAATTACTTATGAACATCAACCTGAGAAATGCTAAATGGTACAGAATGTTTTTAGTTATATAGTTATACTGCACTGAACTTGTCAATGGTTGTTTCTTTTCATATGAAAAACTTATTAACGGATTTGTATATTGATTTAATCTAATTTAGACAGTGAGCTTAGATTTTAGTGAGATGTAGACTTTGTTATTGTTCCGAAAACCCTTGTACATGCAAGCACTCCTAAGCTACGTACTGCCTAGTGCTTTTAAATTGCAGCTTATTGTATTTCATTCCTGGTATTAATGTGTTTTCCGTAATGAAAATTTATCCATAGACAGCAGAGACGTTGTAGTGACTAACGTTGTCTCACAATCTGATGTGTAGTTACAAAATCTGTATAGATTCAAGCGCATGAGGGACAAAGACTAAGATTGGTTGACTCAATTTTCTTTTCGACTAATGTGTGTAATGTTGTCACTGTTGGGCTGAGCCACAGCAACCAGGTGCCTTAGGCGGTTTGGTTTTTTGGGGTTTTTGGGTTTTTTTTTTTTTTTTGGCTAAATAGGTCTTTTATGTTGAGGATTCAAAAGATTCAAATTGGCTTATATATATATATATAGAAAAAAAGGACTAACCCTGCCATCTGATGTCTAAAAAGAAGGTGGAGCACTACCTGGTGCCTAGACGCGCTTTTTACAACATTGACGTGGCTGACAATAGGCGAGAATTTTTTTTTTTGGGTGAAACAATAGGCGAGATTTTTAACTATAGGCAGCGAGATAGTCATGGATAATGTTCTGAACATTGTTGGTGACTCCATAGTAGGGTCAAAGGCTAGATGGATAATGTTCTGAACATTGTTGTTGACTTCATTGTTTAACCTCTTTTTCTGGGGGTGGGTCAAAGACTAGATGGGTTGGTAGAAGAGTTCAAAGAAATAATAATGATACGAAAATAATCTAAGTATGTTACGTACGGTAGAGGACATAAATTAATTTTAGAAGAGAAATTTGGGATTACCAATTTTCAGGTGACCTTTGGAAGCAAGAGAAATGTAGGGTCAAAGTATTGAAGGGATGCCTAATTTTTTTTTTTTTTTTAATTTTTGGGTTCATGTTTATAGAAAATCTAAGGTTTCTATTAAAGCCTTATTTAATACGCAGAATCTTTGCTCAAACAGATTTGATGGAGACCTTCTTTACCAAACCCTTCGGAAGGTTTCTTCTCCTTTACTTCTTTCAACTCAACTCTAAGTGCACGTAGGTTTTGTTTTTAGTATAATAAAGATTTAATAATTAATTAATAAAATTTTATATTTATTTTTAATTAATTATTATTTAAATTAGACTTTTAATTTAATATATGTGGCATTTATTTAAAAAAAAGGTAAAATAAGATAAAAATAATTGCATTAAATAATACCATAAATAAAAATAAAAATAAATTAAATTTAAATACCTTAAATTAAAAATTAAGTTTATTAAAATTAATTA
>BPVZ01000031.1:1723097-1735446 GCA_020521535.1 Rubroshorea leprosula
ACCGTAAATATAATCTAATTTTGCAAATAATCAAAACAAGCCAAGAACCCATATTCAAACCCAAAATCATGTTGACCATAAAATTGACCCTGTGATTTTCTCCTTAATCATGCGCCATAAAAAGATGTCATCATGTTTCTAAAAAAACAATATCAGCAGGGACCCATGTTTTGTAATATGTCCTGGACCAAACTCTAAAATAAAGATCACGGGAAAGGAAATCCCCAGTTTTAGAAAATTCACTCATCTAATAGTTTCAAATTAGGGATTAGTATAGTGTAAATAGTATTTATAATTTTTTTTAAAGACTTGTTTAATTAATATTTTTAAAAATAAATAATAAGATTAAAAATTTTATTTATATAAATTATGCATATCATTTTAGTACTTACAATTTGAAATGCAATTTATGTGAATGGAATTTTTAATTAAATAATTAATTTTTTAAAATATTAATTAACTCTAACAATAATATGTACAGTTATAACAACATTGTTATATTAACAATCTATTGACATCAGTGAAAAAAATTTAATTTTATTTAAAATTTTAAATAAAAAAGACTAAAATATTTTTTTATAAAATTTAATTTAATATAATTTTAAGTAAATTAAAATTTAATATAATTTTTAAATACTGAAGCAGTGCAACCCGCACAACACGTTAATATTAATATCTCATTAGATATTCCTATAAATATAATTTATCGTATCAAATTGGGTGGAACCTTCAAAGCAGCAGCGGCAGCGTGTGCAGAGGACTCTTACTTCTCTGTAATCTCTCTCAAAGCACCAATCTTTTTGCTTTCCCCTCGTTTATCCAAACACGCTTTAATTTTCTTTTCCTTTCCTCCACTCTCTCTCTCTCTCTCTGTTGTCCATTATCTCTGCCTACATGACGCGTCTCAATTTCCATGGCGGCTATGTTTTTGGTTCTGGTTTCACCCATATCTAATCTCGTACTCTCACTGTTTTTAGAAAAACTAAGGGAACCCATGTTTTTGTTCTTGTTTCTCTTCTCCTTCTCTGTTTCCCTCTTGTTCTTTTTCCCGTATTTGTACAGAAAAGTTCAGAATCAGAAAGAACGGGAACGGCGGCAAGAGGAGGAAGAGAAGGTCCGAAACGACCCTTCGTTGTTGAAGCGGTCTCTGGAAGAGATTGTGGAGAAAACCCAACAAGCTCGGGAGAAGGACTCGACCCATTTCTCGCATTCGCTTCTTTTCGAGATCTTGCCTCCTGATTCTGCGAAATGGGGTTGTCTGTTTGGTGAAGAAAAGCGGGAGGAGGGACCGGGTCCAGCCGGGTCGGGACAGGAGGAGCTCTGTGATATGGGTGGTGACCATAGGGCTAAGAAGAAGAAGAAGAGAGCGAAGAAGAAGAGGCTGGACTCGAAAAGTGAAGAAAATGGTGAGGAAAGGTGTTCCGAGGTGGAGAAAGAGGACTCAATTCCGGGTGCACGTTCGCGGCTGAAGCCGGAGCTTGTTTGTTTGTACCCTTTCACGTCAACCAGTAGTGCTACGCAGAGGAAGATCAAGCAGCAGTATGAACAGCTCATGAAGTGTCACGAAAAGAAGGGATTGACACTGACTCAGGTTATTTTTCACATTGATACTCCAAATTTTTTTTGCTCTTGTTTTCCCCTTCTTGGATTATTGGAGGTTTTTAAGTAAATGATGATGGCATGCGATCAAAATGGGCACTTTCTGTTGTCGGCCGATTTTTGTATTTTAAAATCCGGTGAATGTTGCTTTAACTTAGTGTGTGCTTCATGTGCTGCCTACCTTGATATTAAAGGAATTCTTCTAGTTGCTTGTTAGGTTAAGATAAGTTTAAATCCTTTAATATTCCTTTAATCATCTCTAAGCTATGTGTGGTGAATAACATGATGATGCTTTTATCTTTTGAAGCAACAGGAGAAAGCTCCTACTTTTTCCTTTACTTGATTGTTGATTATTTCTGTTATTAGTTATTCTTTTTGTTTACAAAGGTTAAAGTTTCCTAGCATGTGATGTAAAGACAAAGACAAAGACAAGAGAGGAGACCAATGACAAGAGTGAAGAGAATGTAAAATGTAAATGCACCAGAGGGATGTAGATTTTGGTTTCATTTTGGCATCATTTATTGAAATAGTTGGGATGATCCTCATTCCTCCGATTGTGTAGTTCATCCACTCCACAGTATATAGATTGGGAGCAGTGTAAGGAATTTGAGACTTTATTGTTTGGATTATATTTTGAAATAATGGGTTGGTTGGCCAATAAGATGCATAAAATGTGAAATGATGTTATGAGGTTATGACATGTGAACATTAGATCTTGTCTTTCAAAGGAACTTCATTGTTCGTTTCCTTATCTGCCGGTTTGGATAGAGGTCTGTTGGTGATTGTGGCACCATAGCCAGGTTTGATGAATTCCTAGACAGAATTAGAGCTATATATCATATTATTGGGTAATGTACATTTCACAACGTGCTGTGTATTAGAAATTTTACAAGATGAGCATCCACCCAACAATTTATGAATCTGGACTCTGAGAAAGAGGCAAAGTGCAAATTTATTTCAATGAAGATGTAGTCAGAGGCAGAATTATGAACAGTTTAAATGAAAGGATTGAAGAATTTTGATTAAGTTTGTGAGATTAATTTGCATGAAGGAACTAGTGGAACATTGGGAGATAGAGCTGTCATTTCTGTCTTAATTGGTCATTGCCTTGTATGTTCACTAATTGGAAAATTTTTTTGACCAACCATTGTGCCAGAAACTTAGAAACTTTCAGCCTTTTAAGGTAGATGGACCTAGTTGTGCTATGTGTGTGTGCTTTTTTTTTTTTTTTTTTTTTGGGATTTTATTTTATAGCATCTGATATGATTCTTGAAAGTGAAAAATCAGAATAAACATTATTGATGCTTGCTTGGAAACTTCATTTGAAATGTAGGGCTAGAACATGTGACCATTGGGGAACTTGGAGCATCTTTTCCTCCTGTATTTATTTGAACATATTTATTTATTTGAACATATTTCTTGGCTGATAAAACCATAGGAAAGTTGTAGCAGTGCTTATAACAGAATTGTAAGCTCTAAGTCTGGATGGTTAACTTTCTGCTCTGAATTTTAAGACTGGTTTTACCTTCGTGTTTAAATAAGGCATTTGCTTCCATCCTAACCCCATGTTTGAGAAAACTGTTTAGATGTAAACATAAATTCATGATTTTACAGGATGTTGAAGGAACTCAATCATTATCTTTAAGCAAAAGATTCTGACTTCTTGCCCTTTGATAAGTTAATGAACTTTTAAGGATCTTTTTAGTGCTCTCGGAATTTTTATGTGCCCTAGCATCCTTTTTATCAGTCATGGTATGAATTTAGCAAATCTTTGGTTAAGGCCTTCTTGTCTTTGTGTTTATTTATTGGTTCATTTTTTCTATTGAAAGTGAAGTAGCTTGCAGTAAAAGCTTTGCATGATTTTTGGCTTGCCTGCTTTGCTAGGTATTATAACTGAAAAAAAAGAAGATGACATAACTGATAATGTTTATCTTACAAGATGCTAGTTCTAACACCTAGCATGTATTAGCTAGAGTATTTATTTATTTTTTTTCTTTTTAGGTTTTCTGAGATTTATCTAGAAATTGTAATGTTGGTTGAATGATTGTACTGGACTACAGCAATACCTGTGACTTTATCATTCTGTGTTACATCAATGCAGGTTTGGGAATTTGCTAATTGCTTGATTGAGGCAAGAAATGAGTTGCAGCACAAGTAAGTTTAAAAGTTCTTTCCATATTTTTGGAAACTAGTTTCCAACTTTTAAAGCATTTCTCTTCCACCTTCTCCCTCTATGAAATCTTAAGTCCTTGCTTCTTGTTTATTTATTAAAGAGTCCTGAACTGATTTAATTGTCAACCACTTCTCAAATGGTAATGGTATTTGATCTCTCCAAAGAATTTCCTGAATGAAATCTTGGAACGTGGACTAATATCTTTATAACCTATTTGAGTTGTTAAAGCTTGCATGATGCCCTCCAGAATCTGGAATATTACATTATCACCATTCCTATATTTTAATATTTATCATATCATATTTCCCTATCGGTTTGTGGCTTGTGAATCCAGCATAAGTTAAGTCCTGTATCCTAACTTTCTGGATGTGATCTTAAGTTGTTAAGACTGCATTTTCTAATGCAGATCTGAGGTCATCAAACGTAAGTTCACAATAACAAAGGCTTTACTACTTAAAGCAGATAGATCTTCATTTGACCGCCTTCGTCAACAGGTGAGGAATAATTAAAGTTCGTCCTAACTTTTAACACAAACCAACTGAATGTATCCTACATCTTGATCTCCTTGTGACATATTGATGTCTTTAGATATATAAACTAGAGATGGAACAGAAGAGATTAGAAGAGGATGCATTTGTCTATAATTGGCTGCAACAGCAACTCAAACTTTCCCCAGCTTACAAAAAGGTATGGTGCATTCACTTACCTTAAATGCAGATTTAATATGAATTAATGTGTTGGTCTAGATCTAGCTTTTGAAGAAACAGATGATATATTCATTGTTCAAACTAGTGCTGGTTAGAGCTTGTCTGTGCAACTCCTGCAGTCACTGCTAATGATTTTTGGTTGCTCTTGTTTCTCAAAAGTTCCTTCTTTTTCTTGACCTTACATAATTGCAACTGCAACTCAACTATTGTTAAATAAATGGTGTACTTCAGATGACAGTGACTATCTCTCTAGTGAATTTTTTGCATGACATGGCATGTGCTTTTCTAATTTGGCAGTTTGCAAGTATTTTGTTGGCTAGAATCGGGCAAAACAAAAATGAAAATATCAAGATTTTATTTTTGTTTTCCTAAATGTTGCATATCCTTATAATTGGAAACTATCTGAGTTGCTCTTCCGGTTTGGATTTGCCTAGGCCTGGGTAGGATGTGCTAGTGGTTTGCCTATTGGTGCTTGAAAGATGGGGGTAGTTGTCATGATACATACTTTCAACTATGCTCTAGAATCAGAGTCAAAGCATGTGCACCCAGTGTACTTCACGCACTGGATAATGTGATTCCCTTTCTTCTAGTCTTCTAGAGAAATGGAAGTCTGATTCCTTTGCTGTCTTCCATATAAAATATTTTTGGAAACTATTACAAACAGAAGAATCATGAAAATACTGTTTTTCTCTGCCCCATGGATGTGGAGACTGGAGTTTCTTATCCAGTCACCAGAACAGATAATTTCGTGATCCTGCCCTCTTTAACTTTCTACCTTTTTATTTCTCAGATGCTTGAAATTGGTGAGTGCATGGAGTTGAAGGCCAAGGCTGGTGAACTAATGCAAGACAGTGATATTGAATGTTCTGACATTTCTTTTGAAGAGTTATTAGCACAGGAGAAAAAAGATTCATTTTGGTTGGTTGCTCATCTTGTTAGTCATCTTGAATACTTATTTCCAATTCTACCATGCCTGTATACAACTAACCTTCTCTTCTTTATGCTGACGTGCAGGCAGAAAAATGGAAAATCAAGATTGAGCTCAAGCTGATGATTTCATTTGTCTGGCTAATCGTACTCAGGGAACCACTTTGTTTAGTATGTAATCCAATACCCAAATCAAGCACTGTAGCTTCTTCTTCTTTTTTATGGCTACCTGGCTTCTTGGAATCATTTATTTAGCATAATTGTTGCCATAACTTGTTCTCCTTTCAATTTTTCCAGGTTGTCCTAAGAAAGGTAGTCAGTTCAATAAATGATGAAGCTTTCGATGTTATTCACTTAAGTTCTGCTGAATTTTGATCCTTTGCTAACAACCGCCTTTGGAGAATTGTAAGATGATTTGCTATCCAATCCTTCCCATTGGTGCAGTACTTGCTTTGTAAATGGTTTCAATCTAGGGCATAGATAACTTAAGAAAAAGCTTCTATTGATAACGCCATGACTTGTATGTGGGTGTAATGTATCGGCTCAAACTTAGCTTTAACATATGAAAATGAAAATCGAAATCGAAGATGGTTATATATTTGGACCTTGATTGCTTTCTACTCTTGGCAGGCATAAAATGAATTTCATATCTTGTTGAGGAGATTTTGTACATATAAGAACATAACCTTCTAACCAAGGATATGAAGTTTTTTCTTTACTAATCAAGATTACTATCTTTTTAAAATTTCTAATCAATGATATAATTTTTGTAATTTTACCAAAGAGGATTAAATGGATATGCATGGTTATATACTAAATTCGCATGTTCGTGAGTTTGGTGTATGCGCCCTCTATTGATTGCGTGGGTCCTCTGCACATGCGTGTCCTTCTAAAACACATCCGATCATATAAATTTAATTTTCTTTCTTCATGAGTTTAGTTTAGAGATTTCGTCAATTGGTGGCATCAACAAGATCATATTGTTGAGTGTTTGTCCTCACACATTAAAGAGGATAATAGTATAGATTTTAAAGGTTCAGACGGTGAAAAGCCAGTGATACGTTCTCTTCTAAAGAAATGGAATGGTTTTGAAGGAGATGAATCTTTGTTCTGAAACTGGTAGGTGGGGTGGTGACCCTTTACCAAAGTATAAGTAGGATATTCTCATGGAGCTGTTAACGTTTCCAAAGGGCTTCTAGCACATGTGAAAATTTCATTTTGTTGAGGTTTTGTTGTGTTGAGTCTCCTTTTAATCTTCCAGAGGAAGAAGCGTCTTCCCTCTTTAGGAGCCTGTACCATCAGAAGATTCTATCAAACATGCTAATATCTGTTGTTTTGATAAAGCTTTTTGCATGGTCTGAAGGCAATCCTGTCCTTTTTCCTTGTTACAACATAGCAACCTTGCTGAGTTAATGTCTGATTCTTGTTGAATGCCCCATGATTTCCATTTAACTGATTTCTAAAAGTAACACCAATTAAAAGTTTGTGGAATTGCGGGACTAGATTGAGAAAGCTAAATATGGTCCATACAGAGGAATTTTCACAAACACCTTGGAGGCGAACTACTAGCCCTTATTAACAGTTTTTGGGATTTTCAATTTACCACAATCCCTACACACTTCCAAATTGCAATTTCAGAATTTCTTTTGTATTATCTTTAATAACACGAAAGGAAATGAAAAGGGAAAATTTCTGTTGTATTTTTGAAATACCACTGATGTGGTATTTGGCATCAATAAAAACATACCATATCTCATTTTTTTTGTTAGATGATTAATGGAGCGTGAAAAAAGAATCTTGAGATGGTATATTTTTATTGGTCCGTGATACCAGCAGAATTCCTCATGGTCATGGGATGGATATTCATTGCGCAAGCTGGCGTTGGAGCATTTGCATGATTGCCAGAACCTGAGTGAATAGTTAACGTGTTATGTATCTATTATCAGCATTTAGTCAACCAGCATAATCGTTGAGTTGGGAGGGCGTCAGACCGAAGATCTGAAGGTCGCGTGTTCGATCTATGCTCACCGCATTATTTCTACACATACAGGCATACAGCTAGAGATAACAAACGGGTGGGTTTGGGTTGGGTTTACTTTATATATTTTTATACATTAATATTACAATAAAATGGTATAAAAGTAGCATTTTTAACTTTTTTTTTTAATATAATTTTTAATTTATATTTTTTTTAAGAGAAAAAAGTTTTTTTCCAACTTTTCTTATATAAGACCTATTTAATAATTTTTTAACCAATTTTTTCTATACTAATTTATTACTAAATATAAAAAAATTTCACTCTACACCCAACTGATTTTTTTATATAATATTTATTATTGAATCGGACTTTTAGACCAAATGGTTCGACCTCAATTCTTAAAGTACTTGAGTGAGGTGATCAAGGTTTCGAACTCCACCACCGTATTGAGAACTCCCTTTCTCTATATAATATTTATTAACTTTTTATATAATACTTGTTTAACAACTTACTCTTAAAAACTTTCCTACTAATAAAGTGGCCCTATGATGAAAGAGACCCTTAAACTAGCTTACAACCACGAAATTTTTTTTTTTTTTTTAAATAGGTAATGGAAGCTTACAACCATGGATTGGAAAAGATATTTCTGCATTTCAGAAGCATAGGAAATGCCAAAAAAGTACATCCATGCGCCAGGTTACATTAAACATAAGAAATTAAATGCCAAAAAAAAGTAGATTTAATGTGCCAAAATGCAATAAACATAAGAAATTAAATGTAAAAAAAAGTAGTTCTATATGCCAAATTACATTACACATTTTCTTATACCAGGTAATTAGGCAAATGAGAAAGTTCCCAATCCCATCGCGACGAGCGATCTTCTTGAGGCTGCACTGGTTCCACTTGGTTGCTTTGGATATCGACGACTTGGACATGTCCAGTCAGGCCAAAATGTACCATAAGAAGGGCTACGTGAGTGAGCAATTCCTTGCCATTCTTCATCTGTGTCTTATGCTCTCTCCATTCACATTTGCTAGCAGCAAATACCAGCATTTCCATCCACACATCAGCAATCATCTTCCATTTTTCTTCATGATCCCACGTCAATTCCTCCTCCTCCACCAATCCCTCCAACTGATGCGCCAGCTTGCGCCCGTCTTGGAGCACTGACTTGCTTTGAACCAGGATCCCGTCTGGACGCTTGTCTGTTCTACTTGAAGAGACGTTGTTGTTAAACAAAGCATCACCGGCTTCACTTTCAGTCTGTGAACTCTGCTTGTTTAAGAAATTTATCACCTCGTCCCGAGTTTCTCTGATCCTCTCTTCCCCAATTCCCTTAGGGAGCATGTTCGGCCGCAACAAGAGGAGATACATCATATAATCTGACAAGAGCTTGCTAATTCTGTAATATGAACCCGTATATTTTCCATGATTAGTGTGGAAAAGAAGAGATGTTGCAATATGCCAGAGAAGGAGGTACTGGCTGAATTCTTCATCTTCAATGCTCCTTTGGAATTTCTCTGACAAGATCTGTATTTTCTCTAAAACGCCCTCTCTAATAAGCACGGATTTTCCCTTACCCGTTAATAATTGTGAGAGCTTCTCATACTCAAATTTGCTTTCACGATATTTCTCCTGCTTCTGTTTAAGACTAGAATAAATGAACTTTTTAAGATCATCATTCACTGGTTCCCAGGTAGTCCACCGAAACTTTGCGAAGGTATCTTCAGTGTCAATAAGTCGTACAATCTTTGGCCACAAAGATTTCTCAGTATGGAGGCAATACTTTATGAAGCTCTGTTGTGCAATGAACGCTATTTCCTTCTTGTCCTCACCACAATGGATTGACGAGAAAAATCTAAGACAGCTGATAAACTTATGCACCTTATTGTGTCTGATGGTTGGATCGAGCATTTGCCAGTTTGAGGAAACATGCGAAATGACGGCGAAAACATCGAGAAAGAAAGCTCCAATGAGCAGCATGTAGGTCATAGCAACATCGGGTTTTGGGTAGCTGCTCTTATCAACTATGATTGAGAAGGCTGTTAGTGCCGATAAAGTGGACAACAAGCAGATGGCGCGAAGGATTTTACCAACCAAAGATTGCAGTATGGTAGTCTTAGTGTAAAGCACATCATACAAAAACCCAAGCTCCATCTCGACCACTTTGAAGGCACCGTTGAATTCAATCGACATGGACGGTAGAATTATTTTTTGGGTTAAATCTTTGTCAAACCTAAGCTTCAGGTCCAAAAAGAGAGGCATGAACATCTTGTAAAGGCGAAATGCTTTATAGATGTTTTTCCCTTCTGGAATAACTCCTTTGCTTCTTAAATACTCATCCAATGTTTTAGCTCGATCATCAACTGTCCATGAACCTTTGTTCGGTGGATTAACTTGAGTTTTGTGAGCTGAGAAAATGGATTTGCTAAATCGCTTTCTGCTTGCTTCCCTGAGAATCCAAATCCTTTCTCCATACTTAATAATCCCCGCTGCGAATAAAGGAATGGCCATATAAGTGAGGATATTGGAATTGCCTCTGAACCTAATGTAAACATAAACAGCCACTCCAACCTGGATGATGAAGCCAAGAAAAGACCGCATCCAGAGCTCGTTGTCTGCTAAGGTGAAGGCATTGATGGTGTGCGGGCCGCCGAGGTGCAAGAGCAAGAACGGTGTCCAAAACACAACGAGTCTGCCATTGATATAATCCTCTTTGGCCTTGAGGAGAGTGCTCATGGCACATGTGGCTATCCAATCAGCTGTTAAGTATGCCGACCAAACTATGATGGTAACATAAAGAGATATTCGGCCTTGCAATTTCCAACGATTGCCAACCAAAAGAAGCACAAACTGTAGGAACAGGCTAAATCCGACCATTCCATGGAGCTCCCATTTGATCCAGAATAGTCCTATTACTTGGGACAACATTTTCCTAAATATGCTATCTTTTATCTCTGTGTAGAAAAATGCACTGGCAACTGAAAATAAAATAAAATATTCTCATATTCATACTTGGTAAAATATGGAATTATAGAAATGGAGAATCAATAATTCTCGTTCACAGGGCAGCACGGATTCATATATACAAACATATGCACCCATATTGTGTGTCATGAAAATCAGAAATCATCAATGCATTAGAAGACATTATAAATAACAAAATATTTTTGAGTTTGCTAGTTAATTACCATTAAAAGAATATGTTAAATGCTAATTTTATTAGTCACTTAACTTTTTTATGCACTTTTTTAATCTCTCAATTATGAAAAATGTATTGTTTTAATTCTTTTATCAATTAATTTTTTAAGTCTATTCATATATGCATATTTTTACTTCTTAAACTTTTAAGTTAAGAGACGAAAATTGTGTAAAATTCTAAAATTAAGGGATTAAAAATGTGTATATATAAACAGATTTAACAAATTAACTAACAGAAAGAGTATAAAAATACATTTTTCATAATTAAGGGATCAAAAAGGTGTATAAAAAATTGAATGATGAAAAATATATAAAATTTTAAAGTCAAGGGACTAAAATTAACATTTAACCAAAAGAATATAATCACTCTATCTTTAGCAAATGAGGTATTGGTCCAAATTCCAAATTCAAATGTTCACATATCCAGATATCAATTCAAAAAAATATTTTTTAATTAAAAAACCTAAGATACACATGAAAAAAGTGTTTATCAAATTTTTTCTTTAAAAAAATGACGAAAATACCCAAAATTATATTATTTTAATAAATTTATATTAAAAAATTAAAATAACATATTTTAAAGAGAGAATGAGAATGTTTTGTTCTATTTATCTAAATGCCGACAGCAAAAAAAGATTCTCGTCAAATAGAAATGGATGAATGTCAATTATTGTTCTTAAATTATCTTTTTTTTGCCTCTTAACTCTGAAAAAATGTATTTATTTGGTTCTTTCGTCACTTAAAATAACATAATTTGATGTATATTTAGTTTTGATAGAGTGGGCCCTAAAATGGTCCTCATAACATTAAAAAGCCACATTATTTGTCATCTTGTTCACCTAAGGGAAAAGGCATGGGCTTTATTTTCTATCTAATATCTGAAATTAATGAAAAAAATTTAATGGAAAACATTGCCACCTAACACTTAACTGGTGGAAAGACAAATTAAAATATATATATATATATATATATATGTTTTTCATAGTTGAGGACAAAAAATTAAAAATACTTAAAATAGTTTAGAGCCCAAAAGTATTCTAAATTGAAAGTTGAGAAACTAAAATTGATATTTAACCAATATAAATTTAGTCATGGTTATGAAATAAAAGTATGTAATGGAATACATATTAGTCTACCCAAAGAACTTAGCTTAACATGGAAATAATAACACAGGAAACTGATAACTTAAAAGTTTAGACATAGTTGTGGAACTAAATATGTAATGGAATACATATTAATCTACAAAAAAAAAAAATTACTTAACATGGAAATAATGACGTAGGAAACTGATCACTCTTAAATTTAGATATGGTTATGGAACCAAAATAAGGTCAAACTCCTAAATTTGTCACTAAATAGGCAGTAAGAGGAGATTTACCCCTTAAAAAAAGTAACGATAAATTACTCTTAAATTATCAGTTAGAACAAATTACTCATTATTTAATATATAATATCATCACACGTCAAGAACTTGTCTATCACCTAAGTCTATTTTTAATGAAAAGCTAATACATAATAATATCACATATTAAATAATAAGTGATTGATCTGAATAAACAATTAAAAAAACAAATTGGCAACTCTTTTTTTTTTAAAAAATAGATCTGTTCCTACCTCCTATTTGAGGGTGAATTTTGGGCTTGGCCTATGTAATGGAATACATATTAATGTGCAGAGAAAATGTAGCTTAAAATGGAGATAATAACACAGGAAATTGACTTATAAATTTAGACATAGTTGTGGAACCAAATTATGTAATGGAAT
>BPVZ01000031.1:1737054-1747389 GCA_020521535.1 Rubroshorea leprosula
AAAAAAAAAAAAAAAGGTATTATGAAGCGAACCACGAGGGTACTTGCTCTTCAAGCCTAAAACATGCCCTGCGAGTAACACATAAAGCTACAATAAATAATTCACTATGTTTTGTCTGGAGCTTTTCACTGTTTCATAGATAGTCTTAATATCAAGCATTAAAATTTACTTCCCTATTTTTTTTTACCCTCATTTAGTAACAATTAAAATATAAGTTAAAGGAGAGATGTCATAAGAATAAGTTTGAAACAAAATGATAATTAATTATTTTAGAAGAAAGGGAGTAGATATAAAAAAAAAAGTGTTTGAACATCATTTGAAAGGGCTAATTTATCTGCATGATTATTGAAGGTAAATGGTACCCAATATTTTGAAGAGCAATACACAAGTAATTGGAAATCTGATGCTGTACTTAGGGCTTAAGCAAAAGACAAAGGAAAGGAAGCAGAATGAATTAGAGATGGATTGCTTTAGGGGAAGATTAAGGATGGAATAGGTACATAAATTGGCCTTAAAGGAACGAACACATAGATGCATGGAAAAAAGGGATTCTAAAGAATGCAAAATACAAGCCAAATGAAAGCTTCTCCCAAAAAAGAAAAAAGGTTTAAAAAAAAATTGAAGCTTTGTGTGAGGAAAAGATAAATAAATAAGAGACAAAAAGAAAAAAAAAAAGAGGAAATGAACCTTTAAGATTTTATGCGGAAGGAGTTGAAATTGCTTAATCTCGGAACACCACAAAAAGAAAGATTTGCCAATGTTATTAGTACCATTTTTCTTGTTTCATTTTAACGATGATTTGATTCCTCAGATATTTTTGTTGGCAGTGACTAATTTATTTCCCCTTAGTAGTGAATGGAGATCATCAGGACGCCTTGATTCGATTGTTCCTCACTCAGATGACTGGCTTTCTGCAGGCGGTGTTGTTTTACTAGTTCCTTGCTGTTGCCAAATCGTTTTTGTTTTTTTGGTTTTTTTTTCTTTTTCTTTTTTTCATCAAGTACAAATTGGCCTTCCAGGGCTCAGCACATAAGGCTGGGAGCACAACTTTTTACAAATGTTTGTAGCCAATTGACCTTCTAGGTCAGGTGGTTACTGTTGTCAGATTGTGGAAAGAGAGAAAGTGATAGTTATTTATTTATTTATTTTCGTGTGTAATTTCTACAGCAGTTTGAAACTAATATCAGCTGTAATTTTATTTGTAACGAAAATACTATAATTATAATATTAAGTGACATTGTAAAATTTTTTTTTTTTTAAATGAACATAACGTTATAAGTTTACAATATGATGTATAGTAATATAATTAGTTCTTTTTTTTTAAAAGTTTACTTATGATATTATATACATCTACTCGTTTAATATTATATCATGTTTCATTTAATGACACATATGTAGCATTATAACTATAATATTACTATATTTACAATTTTATGTTTTGATTGGGTTGATGGAGCTAGACAATTGGGTGTTTTCCCCACTCATTGTCTTATTATTATTATTACTATTTTTATATCAAATAGATATTTTATTATGAGAAATGGAAACTCAAGAAGTCTTGGTATTAAAAATGTTAAGATATGCAATAATAATCATACGAGAAATTTGATAAAGATATCATCCATACTATATTTCAGATATTTAATGACTGTATTTAAATGTCTTAATAATTTTAATAATAGGATGTCTTAATTTTCTCTTTTCTCATTAAAATAATGAAATTGAGACTACATATGAATCTCAAAATCTCTAACATTTATAGCCAAGGTAAAAATGTATCCTATAGCACTAAATACATATGAAAACTATATCTAAGATGGATATAAACAATTAAATATAGAGTCATTTGTAATTAGAGATTATGTTAATAATTGCTAGAAGCATATATAAATAAAGTTACAAAAGTAAAAAAAAAGTCGCTATTAGCATCTTAAATTATTAGACATTCTTAACTATTATATCAACTTTCAAGGCAAAGCAGATAATCTAACAAATAATTGTCTCTACTCATCAAATGTCGTACTGAAGAGGAGATGCATTAATAGTTGGAGTCACTACTATGAATCATTGAAGCCATGCTTAAATTAATCCAGGAGAGAGTCCTAGTCTTCGCTTGGCCATGCCACTAAAGTCGAAGTAAGTACCACAATCAATGTGAGAGCCTAACTAGTTCCATTACCAAGTTGATGTCATCCGCTTCAAGTCAAGGCAGAACTTGATGACAAGTATCGTAAAAGTTCAAACAAAGACCCCAAAAGACAGACAAATAAACCTACAAAAGAGAGAGAAAAACTCCTACATTTGTTCCTTTTTCCCAACCATCGAGGGGAAGAGAGGCTACAACTAAGGAGCAAAAGAAGCAAGAGGGGAAGAAGAGAATTTGGAGGAGAGAGAAGCTAGGTGGTTGAGGTTTTTTTACAGTTGTTGTTTTAATTTTAAGAGCTTGTATTTGCCCAACTAGTTTTCCTTTTTTTTTTTTAATGATATAGCTATAACTCTGCTTGACTCGTCAAAGTATTTTGAAGCAAAATTTTCACACATCAAAGTTAATCTTTCCTTAGAAACATAATAATTTAAACCAACTTAGAGATTAAAATATGTTTTTTTTTTTAATATAGAGAAATGAGGATAATTTGACTATTATTGCACCAGATGGAGTTCTGGCAAATGCTAGGAATTTAGTGTACTTGAATCATGACGGTAATTAAAATATTTATTTATTTTTTTAACTTATATCTCTAAAATTTTATTTTTTATATTTTTTACTATTATTTTATATGTAAAATTATAAAAAAAATATTTTTAATATCAATTTCATATAAATAATTTAATTATATAATTAATAAAATTAAAATTTTATTTTATTTTTTTATATAAATTAATATTAAAAGGACAATAAATATACTTTAAAAACACATAATAAAAAATTTCTTCAAATATTACGACCGTCTCTACCAACCACACGTGACATTAGAATAATGCTTGAGGGACCGACAGGTCCCTATGGAGACCGAACGGACGTGGCATCTCCACGTCCGATAGTTCACTGTTTCCATTTGATTAAATTTATAGACTTAGTCCTTACAAACTTAACATTTTAAATTTATTTTCATCCTTCAACTTTTTAAATTATTTTTTTAACCGCAAACTTTATTTTAAATATTTTAGGTTGGTAATTTAATATTCTTAGAATTTAGAGTTTAATTAGTCTTTAAAATTTAAGATTTAGTATTTAAGAGTTAGGTATATTTTTAGAGTTTAAGATTTAAGACTTATATTATTACAGTTTTTGAGATTTAGTGTTTAGAGTTTAATATTTAAAGTTTAAGTTAGAGTTTAGGGTGTAGGATTTACCATTTAAATTTTAGGGTTTAATTTTATTGAAATTTAAAATTTAGGGTTTAAGATTTATATTTTAGATTTTAGGATCTAAGATTTAATGATAGGTTTAAAAGTTTTAAATTTAAAATTTAATGATTTGGAAATGATGTTATTATTTAAATTAAAAATAAAAAATAAATTTCATAGGACCTAAAGTTGTAAATAAAAAATTACTAAAACTAAAATTTAAAAGTGAAAAAACTATAGGACCATAGGTCCCAATTTGGCTTGGGACCTCTCGGTCCCTACAGCATTATTTGTGATATTATAAACTTAAAATTATAATATATCATTATTTATTTAATTTTTTTTATTTAAAGATAAATTTATAATTATTTATTCATTTATTTATACTTTATAATTATAAATTTATAATTTTATATAATATTATAACTATAATATTTTTCTTTTTTACTTTTCTTTATTTTTTAGTGGTAACTAAATCGGGGATGGAATTTGTCCCCTGTTTCTAACTAGAGTTGTTGCTACACAAGGAAATGTTATATCCACACAAATCATGATAACTGAGTTTTTTTCTGTTTAAACGATTAAATTTTCATTATTTAAATAATATATATTAATTATTTTATCATATATTAAACTACATTTATTTATTAATAAAAAGTAAATTTCTATAAAAAATAATAATAATAATAAAAGAGTCCATTTTTGTGTGGAATAACATTGTTTTACTTTTGGCAAACTGGTTATAATCATGCCCCCATTACAATTTGACTCTTTATCCTGAGCCTGGAAATGCGTGCTCGTACCTCAAAGTCTCAAACTGTGGGTTACAAATTCAGGACTCAAGTTCAATAGATTAAGTCGAGCCACCGTCCACTTTTTCTTATTTTCAGCAAAGATGACAGTCTGCTCTACCTTTTTCCCTCAAATTCCTGCCTCTTTCATAGCAAAGACCCGTTTCTTCTTTTCCCACAAAATCACTGCTTTCTCTTCTCAGGCTTCCAATGCTTCAGCCAAAGGTACTTGCTTTCTTCTTCTGTCTCCTCAAATTTGCTGGGTTTCTATGCAATAAGTTAATGTGTTAAAATTTGTTTGATTTCATGCATGATTTCGTGATTATTGCTAGTGTTGAGGATTGTGTCCTTTGTTTTAACAGCAATTCTTTTTTTTTTTTTTTCTTGTTCATGAGCTAAATTGTTTTTCTTCAAAACAAAAAAAGAGAAGAAATGGGTTGAAAAGTTGATATGATAGGTGAATGTGGAATTGCCACAAGAGAGAAATAGAGTAACATTGTTAGATTCCTCAATGCTTGACCACTTTTAGAATTGCTTTCTATGATTGGTTGGCTGGTTTTTGTAAGGTTCTGGAGAATTTACCTTGTAATGCATCTATCCAATTTTGATTTGTAAAGTATTCTTTATTAACCTGTATTGTGCTTGACGACCTTTTTGTGACAGTACCAAATTCTAATATTTGTTGTGGATACAAAAATGGGAAATAATTCTAGTTTTTTTCTTTAAAATGAAAATTTTTTTTTCTTGTCCTTAGATCTATTTTACTTCTCACTAAGTGTCATCCATCTCAAACAAGAGCTATTTTGAATGCAGCTGATGAATTGTCAGGCGGATTGGCATTCTTGGACCTGGAGTCATGGGTTCACCAATGGCACAAAATCTCATAAAAGCTGGGTATGACTTGGTTTCTCTGACTAATCACTACTAAGAGAATTACCAAACTGATGGTAAAAATTGTGTGATTGGAAGTGTTGTTGAGTGGCACTTCTTTAAAAACCTTGCGTTTTAGGGTCATGTTTTCTCTGTGTCTTTTTGTGTCTACCTCCATATCTTAAGCTCCAAGAGAATTCCCAGTGTCTGGCCAAAAAAAGCACCAAAGAGATTAGACCTCAATGCTCTATTTATTTGATACAGCAGATATGCTTATAACTTAACCTTCTAGTTGGTATGTTGCAGATCTGATGTGACTGTATGGAATAGGACCAAGAGCAAATGCGATTCTCTCATCAATTTGGGTGCAAAGTGAGTTATTATTACTTGTCTCTCATCTGATTAGCTATAGTCTCTGTTGATTGTTATTTACACGTTTGTTGATGACCAAAATTTGAAATGAAGGTATTCTCCCATTTTCTAATGCAGATATAAACCCTCTCCTGAGGAAGTTGCTTCATCCTGTGATGTCACGTTTGCCATGCTTGCTGATCCTGAAAGTGCAGTGCGTATGTTTCATTTTAAGTATTTTTTATTGCCTTCTCTGGTTGGACTGTTACTAAGATATTGCTGATTTGTTGATGCTTTTTCAGATTGATGTTGCTTGCGGGAAGCATGGAGCTGCAAGTGGGATGAGCCCAGGAAAAGGGTATAGGATTCCTCATCTTTTCTTGTGATAAAGGTCTTTTATATTCTGAGTATGATACCTACTTGGTATCAGCTTCATTCTAGAAGCTTTTTGAGAAACCCTATTGTGTGCTTGGTTTTTGCAACTCAAATCTATTGCCTAGTGATTGTGCACTGCAATTGACAGTTATGTGGATGTTTCAACAGTTGATGGTTCCACGTTTAGATTGATCAATGGACATAAATATGCAACTGGGACATTATTTCTAGAGGTAAAAGTTACAACTGACAAATTGGTTTTATCTTATAAAGATTTGCATTCAATTAAAGCATGTACAAGTTGACATATCACATTTGCTCCAGCAACTCTGCAATATCAAAATTTCCATTGAGCTTTATTTCTTTTGCAGGCTCCAGTTACAGGCTCCGAAAAGTCTGCAAAGATGGGCAGCTGATGTTTCTTACTGCAGGTAAGTCATTGTTGTCATTTAGAATTTTCATTTTTCGCTCCATGGTGGGTGTCACTATTAACTGCCCTTAAAAAAGGAAAAGTTGATACTGAATGCTGTTGAACTTTTTTCATGATGTTCCTTATTTGAGTAGTGAACAACTTGTACTTCAAATCTTTCTTCCACTATTGTTCATCTACCATTTGATATCTGTGTCACATGATACAGTGAAAGCACCTTACTGAAACTGAGGTAATCCCTTTATCTTTCAGGTGACAAATCTCTATATGATACAGTTTCTCCACTCTTCGACATCATGGGTAAGGTATTTTGGCTTATTAGATGTATACATCCACAATCTTAGTCATCTGATTGCATTGCCATTTATTTCATAAATTTATTTCATTCACGATAGAGAATTAACGATTCAAATTAACCATGACTTTTACAACTTACATCAATACTTGAGCATGCGAAAGAGAACTATCTAAAGAATATATTCAACAGATTATATGTTAATAGTATTAGCTCCTCTTTCCATTGTAAATATATTTCAATATTTTTTTCTAATGTTACCTGTAATTCTTTAGTCTTAAAATCAAATGGCCAACTGTTTTGGAGAAGGAAATGAAGCTCAAAAATAGAGCTCAGCTCATCTGATGTAGAGATTGTTGTTTTAGGAAAAAAAAATGTTAATGATGGGAAACAAATCAAATGTATTAAAGTATGGAGTCACAACAAATGTAGTGCCCACTGCAAAGATGCTGGGTTATCGGATTTGATGAAGGCACTTGGAAATGTGGGGTTAGGATATCTGTATACACAAGATGGCTAATGTAGTAGCAATGGTGGTGAAGAGGATGCGGCAAAATGGCTTTTGTCCAAAGAACATTCTGGATAATGTACAAGCTGAAGTAGAGCTTTTTAGGATGCAACTCTGACGCTCTACCTGTCTTTCCATTTGGAGTTGTCTACATACATAACAATTAAACTACATAAAATAATAAGAGAATGTTATAGTGCAGTCTGCCACTACTTTTAACTATTAATAAAAGGGTTGGCTCCCAATATCAAGGGGTCCTGCCTCTCTATCAATGGTTATAAAAAATATAGTCTGCAAGGGTGAATTGCACTTCAGTTTTCTAAAATAATAATGGAAGATATTAAGAAAAAAGTTCATCCAAAGAACAATACCTGCTTGGATAACTTGTTAAATATAAAACCCAAATACAGGACACACCTACACTTTGAAGTTGTTCTTGCACTCGTACAATCTTATTATAAATTTTTTCATATGTAACTGAACTGATTGCCCCCATATTTGCCTCCTAATACAATTACATAATCATTTAAAATATAATAAAACTAACGTTGAAAACAGTAGCTTATTGTATCCCTGGCAAATTAAGATTTTACGCCAGGTAATAAGGCAACTGAGAAAGTTCTTCCCAGTTCCAGCCAAGAAGGGCACTGTCAAAATGAACTAACCGGTGGGAATAGTCCGTCACTATCTTGATTCGTTTAGTCAAGCCAAGATGTGCCATGAGAAGGGCTACGTGAGTGAGCAACTCCCCACCTTGCCTGAGCTGTGTTGCATGCTCTCTCCATTTACATTTGCCCGCAGTAAATGCCAGCATTTCCATCCACACATCAGCTATCAGTTTCCATTTGTCATTGTGATCCCACTGCCCAAACTCATGCAATCCGCGCAACAATTGACACCCTTCAGCTATCACTGATTTGGACTTATTAGGACTTTGAGGAATCACCATGGCTAATTCAAAGTCGAGGCCAGACATAACATTAACAACTTCACTCCTGCTTAATGACTCGTTTATAAAAAGACCATTTACCTCTTTTCGAGTTTCTTGGATCCTCAATTCGCCAATCCCTTCAGGAAGCATATTTGGGCGCACCAAGAGGAGGTACATCATATAATCAGATAAGAGCTTGCTAATTTGGCAATGTGAACCAAACTCTGAATGTCTTCCTTGATCATGGTAAAAAAGAAGATTTGTGGCTATGTGCCATATAAGGAGGCAGTGGTTAAATTCTACTCCATTGATGCTCCAATCGAATTCCTCCAAAAGTTCATTTTCTCTAAGCACTCCATCTCCCTTCTTGCTCAATAAATCTAGGAGCACTTCATATCGAAACCCACTTGATCTATACTTGTGTTGTTTCTCTAAAAGATGAAGGTGGATGAAGTTCCTGACATCATGATTCACTTCCTTCCAAGAAGTCAACACAAGCTTCCCTAAAATGTCTTCAGTGTCAATAAATCTCACAATCGATGTCAATCTGTTTTTCTTGCTCTGGAGACAATAGCCGATCAAGCTGTGTTGCGCCATGTAGAGTGTTCGTTTCTTATCCTTCCTATGCACCAACCAGGAAATAATATCCTGGACAACAAACTTAGACACAAACTTAGACATCCTACTTCTGGGAATGGTTAACCATAGGATTGTCCAGCTCGAGAGGGCTTTTGAAATGGCTGAGTACATATTGAAAAAGATTGCTCCACCCAACAACATGTAGGTTATGGCTATGTCAACTTTCGGGTAGCCACTCTTACCAACTTCGATCGAGAAGGCAATTAGTGCCATAAAAGTGGACAATAAGCAGATGCTATTAAGTATTATACCCACTATAGATTGTTGCCATGAAGTTTTCTTAGTGTAGAGCACATCATACAGGAACCCTAGTTCAACCTCTACTAATCTGAAGGCATCTTCTGCAGACTTTTCGAACAGTATGAAGATGTCCGTCATATCTGGGGGAATCTTGAGGTTGAGATCTGAAAAGAGTGGTGTGAACGTCTTAAACATGCAAAATGCTCTGTAGATGTATCTGCCTTCTTTAATAACATTTTTGCTCTCTAAATACTTATCCAATAGTGGTGGCACTTTAGTAGTTGAGTGATCTACTGTTAAAGCTGATGCTTGACGTGCGCTGGAAGCTGGTGCTTGATCTACAGTGGAAAAAATGGAATTTCTAAATTGCCTTCTGGTTGCAGCCCTGAGAATCCAAATCCTTTCTCCATACTTGATAATTCCAGCAATGAATATAGGAATGGCCATATAAGTGAGAGTGGAATTTGTTCGAAACCTTGTGTAAACAAAAGCAGCCACTCCAACCTGGATAATGAGGCCAAGTAAATGCCGCAACCAAAGCTCGTTGTCCTGTAAGGAGTAGGCACTGATGGTATCTGGGCCACCGAGGTGCAAGAGCAGGAATGGCGTCCAAAACACAACCAGTTCACTATTCAGCTCTTTCCTTTCCGACCTGAGGAGTGTGCTTAAGACAACTGTGGCTACCCAATCAGCCAATAGGTATGTCGACCAAACAAGGATGGCAACATAAGAAGACCACTTGCCTTGGTATTTCCTACGATTTCCAAACAGAACAAGAACAAACTGGAGAAGAAGGCTTGATAAGACCATTACTGGGAGCTCCCATTTGTTCCAGAGTTCTTCCATTTTACTGGAGAACACTTTTCTAAAGATTCTATCTTCGATTTCTGTGTAGAAGAAGGCACTGGCAACTGGAAATTGATATAGAAAATTTTCTGATATTATATATGTAGTAAAAACTGGAATTATAGAACGCATATAAGTAAGGATGGATCAGTAAAATCCCATTCAACAGGCTCATGCAAACAAGGAAAAAATGAATCCATCTGATATTTCTAAAATTAACTGTAGTATAATTGGGCCACAACACGACGAACCAAAACAAAAATGTACTTCAACGTGAGATTATATGATGATCATTTTTTTTTTTGGTTTCCCGCCCAGTATCCGGGGCTTTGCCCCGACTACTCCGGACTCGACCAATTGTTACGCACTAAAATGATGAGTGGGTCTCTCAACGAAAGCTGCTGTGTACACAAGATTTTGAACTCGAGAACTTACTTAAGCTGGAACAAGCTGCTTGCCACTTGATCCAACCCCTCGTTAGTAGATTATATGATGATCATAAAGATTCCACTCTTGATCAATGTGACAAAGAAGCACTAACAACTGGAAATAGAAAACATGTTCTGATATATACATGCACATACCTGGTTAAAACTGGAAATATAGAAATAGGGAGAATGGATGGGATTAATAATTTCTCATTCACAAGGCTGCAGATATGATTATACCCTAAAATCAAACACGTAATGTGCCAGTGTATTTTGTGAATCA
>BPVZ01000031.1:1753934-1764018 GCA_020521535.1 Rubroshorea leprosula
TCAAATCTATTGCTTAGTGATGGTGCATTGCAATTGACAGGTATGTGGATGTTTCAACAGTTGATGGTTCCACATCTAAATTGATCAATGAACATATAAAAGCAACTGGGGCATTATTTCTAGAGGTAAAGTTACAACTTACAAATTGGTTTTATCTTATAAAGCTTTGCACTCAATTAAAGCACAAACAAATTGAAATATACATTTACTTCAGCAATTCTACAATACCAAACTTTCCATTGAGCCTTTTTTCTTTTGCAGGCTCCAGTTTCAGGCTCCAAAAAGCCTGCAGAAGATGGGCAGCTGATATTTCTTACTGCAGGTAAGTCATTGTTGTTGTTTAGAATATTCATTTTTTGTTCCATGGTGGGTGTCACTATTAACTGCCCTCAAAAAAGAAAAAAATGATACCGAATGCTGTTGAACTTTTTTTGTGGTGTGTCTTATTTGAGTATTGTACATGTGCTTCAAATCTTTCTTCCACTACTGTTCATCTACTGTTTGATATCTGTGTCATAGGATACAGTAAAAGCACCTTGCAGAAACTGAGGTGATAATACCTTTATCTTTCAGGTGACAAATCTCTATATGATACAGTTTCTCCATTCTTAGACATCATGGGAAAGGTATTTTAGCTTATTAAATATGCATCCACAAACTGAGTCATCTGATTCCATGGCCATTTATTTCATACATTTTTTTTTTCCTGCTCGCTTCCCCAGTCAAGATTTTACCTTGGAGAGGTTGGAAATGGAGCTGCAATGAAGCTTGTTGTCAATATGATCATGGGGAGGTTCTGCACGGTTCTTCTATGTTAAACTCTTTTCAATTTGTGCAGCTGGTAATTAGCATCTGTATGATGACAATACTGCTTTCATGTTTCCAACTCACAGCATGATGGCATCATTTTCTGAAGGATTGCTTTTAAGTGAAAAAGTAGGACTCGACCCAAATGTACTAGTTGAGGTATTCTCTGAACCGACATTAATTAATGCTAAGCAATTTCTTTCTTATCTTCATCCTCAAGAAATTCTTGCCCGAGCCGCTTATGAGACATTTTCATTCTGGTGCTACTGCAGGTAGTCTCACAGGGTGCTATTAGTGCCCCAATGTACTCACTTAAAGGTCCATCAATGGTCAAATCTCTCTATCCAACAGCGTTTCCCTTGAAGCATCAACAAAAGGTTTGTAGTTTCCCTACTCTGTTGACTTCTCAAAAACAAAACACATGCTGCCATCTAACATCAGAGAAACTATTGGTTGCAGGACCTAAGACTTGCTCTGGAATTAGCGGAATCTGTTTCTCAATCAACCCCTATTGCAGCAGCAGCAAATGAGCTATATAAGGTGGCAAAATCACATGGACTGAATGATGAAGATTTTTCAGCTGTTATTGAAGTACTGAAAGCAAAGTCAAAGGAGTAGACATTATAGCAGATTCAGTCATTCCTTGGAGCTGATCATTAAACCATATCATCCACAGCTTGATTGATAATTTGGATATGCATGCTTCTAATAAATAAAATTTATTTAAGTAGAGCTTATTCTTGAAGTCTACCTTAAACTGTCAACTTTCTTTTTGTCTCCTAGTTCTAGATTGGCAGGAAAAATTCAGTTGTCATTGCAACCTGATTCATTAAGGTTGGAAATGAATTTCTTGCCCAGAATGGGAATTTTCCTTTTTTTTTTCCCGAGGCCGACCTGACAAACACATCTCTGATAAGAAAAAGGCAGAGGTTTTTCATTGAGCTGTCTAATAAAAAGAGGAAGCAGAAGTAGAAATTTCATTGAGCTGTCACTACAGGTTTTTTTTTTCTTTTTTTTTTGGCCGTATCTCAAATCTAATTCTTTCCTTACTTTCTTGTATTGATGAAGGTTAATTTTCTTAGGTGTTAGCCTAACAGTTGGGCCCTCAACCTAGCCAAAAGCAGCACCACCACGGCCATTGCTACCAAAACTTTCTTACACTCCATTTTTCCCTCCACTCCTGTTCTTAGCTCTTTCTTCGTGATGCAGTTATGCAAATGCTTGTTGCGTTATATAGTCATCATGGACAGACGCATGGACCTAAAGGTCCCTAACCACATACATATATCATGTCTTCCACTAACCCAATCAATAAATTAATGCACATGGAAAATGTTTGATATGTACCTAACAAACTCAAGTCAGCTTATTCAGGTTGCGTCTAGGATTTCTGTAAAGTGCTAGTGTTGTGGTTTGATTATACTGAACATAATTGTGACGAAAGTTATTATGCTGTTTAGTTATTTATTTTTTAAAAATATTATAGATAAAATATAATAGATTTTATTAATTATTAATTAAAAATTTAAAAATACTGTAAGATATATAATAATTAAAATAAATAATATTTATTATTTTTTAATAATTTAAGCTTTTTAATTTGTTATCATTATGAAAATATTATAAATTATGATATAATTAAATTATATAAAATTAAGTTTTAATAAGTAATTTTGTAATTATATTAAATATTAGATATTCTTTGTAAAAATCACAGTTTTTTATAAATCAATTGTGGATTTTTTACAATTTTTAGAAAAAATAATTTGAAAAAAAATTACCGAACACATATATACCTAAAAGTATTGTATAACTACACAAAAAAACTCTTAACTGCAATCACAAACACACTCTTAATTATAATGTTAGGTTACCTATTGTTTTCCCAAAGATTCTCCTTTTGGCTGTCACGTAACAAATGTGCTTCACGTGACAACCGAAAAGGAGGACTTTTGGAAATATACATGTTTTATAATTCGAACTACATTAACTATTTTTCTTATAATTTTTGTCCTGAGAATTGCAAAAGTTCAAATCACTTCCTATGACATGTGGATGCTGAATGTATATATTGATTCACACATCCATATGGCTTACCTGATATTTGTTTGTTTTTCCTTATATATTTATCTGTTACATGCTGGTATTTGAAGTTCAAATATACGAAAAATTGAAGGTTAGAATCATTGTTATAAAATTTGCGTCTTACACAAGGCTGGTCGACTGAGAAACAGACATCATTAATAATGTCATCTATCTAAATCAAGAAATCATTTTAGGGTAATCTAGCAAATGAAGAAGCATTCAAGAGTCCACAAATTCACCGTTTCATTCAGAGTTGAATATAGTGAAGTATCAGAACATCGACCTTGTACCTTACACTGCAAAGGAACTACTGAAACTACAGTAAACTTGTGACTTTGAAGACAAAATAACAGGCCAAATCTATACTAAAATCAACCAAATGAGAACAGGAAATGAAAATTTCCGTTGTGTATTTTTCTCACAAAGTAGGTAGAGGTGGAGAAGTCGACCTAATATGCTTCCTCCCTTAAAGCCTATTGTTCACAAATCCCTTGTTCACCCTCTTCCTGCATTCTCACATCAGTCAATTTTCACGGAGGAATATATCTTCCTGACGAACCAGAAGCATGCATAGAAGCCAATTGTCCCCGTCAAAACAAAGAAGGCGTAGGAAATAATTGTCATGTACCCGAAGTAAAGGATGCCTGATACTAGCTTTGTGATCTCCAACTTGGTGAAGAAATAGAACACTGAGTAGAGGAAAAGGTAAAGAGCAGAGGAGCCAGCAGTCAAGTAAGATCTCCACCACCAGTTGTAGTCTTCACTGCACAACTGGAAATAGCAGAGCACAATCGTGATCTCAGCACAAGTGATGATAAGAATCACAAACACTATGAAAAGGAAGCCGAAGATGTAGTAGAACTGGTTCAGCCATATTGAAGTCAGGATAAAGAAGAGCTCAATGAAAACTGCCCCAAATGGAAGAATGCCTCCAATGAGTATTGAGAAGACTGGCTTCATGTACCATGCCTGCTCAGGTATCTGCCTTGGAATTTTGTTTGTCTTCACTGGGTCTTCAATGGCTGGCTTTTTGAAACCCAGGTAACTACCAACAAAGACCAAGGGAACTGATATGCCAAACCACAAGCAAACAAGAGCAAACATTGTCCCAAAGGGTACAGCTCCGGAAGACTGTTCTCCCCATATTAGCGCATTCAGTACAAAAAAGACAGCAAAGAG
Organism: Rubroshorea leprosula; assembly: GCA_020521535.1. Lineage (NCBI taxonomy): Eukaryota > Viridiplantae > Streptophyta > Magnoliopsida > Malvales > Dipterocarpaceae > Rubroshorea > Rubroshorea leprosula. The sequence goes on from BPVZ01000031.1 coordinate 1,758,006, forward strand.
GATACCTGGAAACATGAATGCAGTTTTTAAGGTATTCCTCTTCCATTCTGTGCCCTTGAACATTTTGTATAGACGTGCTGAGGAGTAACCAGCAAATAACCCCATGAAAACCCACAAGAGCACCATAGCGGTCATGAGGCCCCCTCGGTTTGAAGGAGATAAAAAGCCCAGCAAAGCAAATATCATTGTTACAAGTGTCATTCCAAAGATCTGGACACCTGTACCAATGTAAACACAAAGTAAACCATAATTAAGAGGTGCTCTGAATACATCTCCGTGGACAAGTTTCCATCCCGTTTCTTCTTGAGCCTCATCTTGCGTCTCCAACTGATTGTAGTTTGCAATATCTTTATACAGTGTTCTCATCATGATCATGGCCACCATGCCAGAAAGGAAGAGTACAATCATCAGTGAGTTAATGATGGAGAACCAATGGATCTGATCATCATTCATGAGGAGGTATGTGTCCCACCGAGATGCCCATTTTATGTCACTCTCCTGTCAAAGACCATGGGCAAATCAAAGAATTAGGCAATAAAAGGAAAAGAGAGAGAGAGAGAGAGGGAGAGAGAGAGAGAGAGAGAGAGAGAGAGAGAGGTGAGAAGAAGAGGGTACCTTGAAGGTAACATCATATGTGAACAAAACAGCCTTGCCTGTCTCAACTTCTTGTGGAACAGCACTACCTTGAACTAGATTTTTGGTATCCTTATTGCAAGTCGTCACCTGAGGATTCTTCTCATTCCATTCCTTAAATTCATGATTTATGCTGTTTGGAAAAGCAAAGTAAATAGACATGACAAAGATTTAAAAGCAAGCCAGTATATAGAGAATATTTCCCAAAATAGCTTGTTAAATGCACAATCCCATAGAACATGTAGTAATGAATGTTTATACCAGATCAAAACTCATTAGCATTTACATGAGGAAGTGCATCACGGAACTGCCATTGCTTTAAAGCAGGATTTTTCAAAATGTTAACTAAGACTTGCCATTTCAAATATCGAATTTCAACAACAAACAATAGAGGTCTATTTGAAAGTTAGAACTCCCAACAACTGCATATAAGCAAACGAACTGGAAAACAAATTCTCTTCAAGCAGTGGTAGGCATGACAAAAACTTGACTTTGCAGAAACATCCTCAAGAACCCAGCATTTCCCTTCCCCACTTTCCCTGTTTCTAGGTTGATAATTCAGTTGCAAACTAAAATAAAGAATCCATAATTGCAAAAAAACTACCCTTAGAAGAACACGGCTCAGTAAAATGTCATAACAAAAAAAAGTAACAAAAGTTGAACAAATGCAGTTAAGAAATCAGCAGAACACCTGTTTGGAGAAACCTCAAACCCCACAATCCGAGCAGAGTCAGTTTCATGATCTCTGTGATACATGACTCTAAAGCTTAAGTGATTGTTGATAAAGTACTTTTCCTCCTTGCTCTGTAAAGACAAATAAATGGTTAAAACAACAGCTGCATCAAAGTTCTATATTGACACTAGCTCTTGATAACATACCCCAGCATAATTCCCTTTAAACCCAACACGGAAACCATGTTCATAAGTTGTTGACTGACTTCCATCCCTCCTTTGCCTAAGAACAGCAACTGGAAGGTTATCAAGAATCCTGCAGATTAACTCTACATAGTTTAGCATAACATGCAAATAGGCATTATACGAACATAAAAAAATTAAAAATCATGCAAGTAAAATCACATATAACATGTCCAAAGAAAACCATTCATTACTTACATATTAACTCGATATTCATCATCGATTTTTTCCTTAAAATTTTTTGCTGATTCAGCATCAAGTGTTCTGTTGCAGGCTACTTTGCAAGGCTGATCCTCTATCATGTCAAACTGGGAAAGAAATCACAAATGTAGAATCATTGTAAAAGGAACCAGAGCAAAAACATGCCTGCATACTCATTTTCTGTTTGTTATCAACTATTGCTAAAAAACACCAAGAAGCTAGTCAAAGATGCTTACAGTATACACAGAATTCTCAATGCGGTCACCCCGAAGTACCTCCCCCAAATTTTCTGCATTGTTCAGAATCTTTTGTGGCTTACAATAGTTCAAGAAGTAGTAATCATATGGAAGCTGTGTCTTGGTAGAAGACAATTTGTTCACTTTGACTGGAAGTTGATCACCCTGTTAAGAATCAGGAAAAGAACCAAATAAGATTGTTACAGATAAAGAAAACTGAACCCCAAGAAGAAGATCTCTGCCAAAATCCTCAAATGATAAAACACCGTCACAAACAGCAACAACAACGACAATACTAACTAAAAATAGCAGAAAATCTAGATCCGAAAGGAAACGTAAAACCCAATAAAGCAAGAAAACCTAGGAACAGATCAAGAAAAATAAACGCAGATACTACAGATCGAACTCGAAAAACCCTAGATCCAACTTAATTAAAGCAAACAACTAAAAGCAACCATTGAACCCACTAAGCATGGTTAGACGAAAAGAATAATGAAACCCAGAAAAGGGGTGACTAATATCAAGGAGATGTAAACACCAAGATACACATTAGTTACAGAGAAACACAGAGGAAAACAGTACCCTTTGGAAATCTCGCGGAGCAACACCGGGAAGATAGAAGGATTGTGCGCCCGAGATTAGGAGCAGAGCGAAGAACAACGTTAACAACCTTGTACCCATTTCTGGCTCCTGTTCGTCGTCTTTTGCAGCTGGTAAATGGAGAAACGAAGCTTGGAGAGTGGTGTAGACGAAGAACAGAGGTTTTGCCTTTCGGAGTGAGACAGTGAGATGATATGTAGAGAGAGAAAAAATTTATATATTGATTTTATCCTTAGAGTTTTCCATTTATAATGTAATTGTATAATAAAAATGTGGTTTATAATCGTAAAGTTACTAAAATAATAAAAAAATAATAATATTAAGAATAGTTTCATAGATTATTTTAATAAATGAAATTGACGTAGTTATAATTATATAAAGTTATAAGTTTATAGTAGGATAGATTATATAATATAATTAATTTTTTATTTAAAAAGTTTATTTATAATATTAGATATATTTATTTAATAATATTATAATTATAAATTTATAATTATATTTGATATTATAATTATGGCATTAATGTTTAATATAAATTTATATATTAGAGAATAACATATTAAGTCTATTGATTCACCCATCAAATCTAAAAGTTTCGTTTATGTGAATTGAGAATTATACTCCAATTTTAATTTATGTGAACTGAGAGTTTTATTCTCACTTACTACTTAAATAAAAACCCTTCATTTCCCCCAAAAATTTTCCTATGTTCCAAAAAAAAAAAAATTATAGGTATGGAAGCAACTCTTTTTTTATACTTTCTATAATTGCAATTTACAAGTAAAATTATTAAGAATGTATTTGGTTTAAAAAAATAAACAAAGAGTAAAGGAGGAGTGAAATTTTTAATTAATTAAACTATAAAATTTATAAAAATATATAATATGATGGATTAAAAATTTTATTAATTCTCTCTCATCTTTTCTTCCGAATCAAACACATCCGAAGTTGGGTATGACGGGAGAGAGAAAAGCATTTTTGTCCAATAAAATTGTTACTTAGATGAGAGGTTTTTTACAGCCAAAATTTAAGAATCAACATTTTGCATACAACAAGGAGTTATGAGGGCATTTTTAGAATTTGGAGATTTTTAACCACAATAAGTTATGTTTACTTTTGTATGATTTTGGGTGTTAAAAACGTTAAAGTGCACTTAACTCATGCTACATGACAAGTAAGTGCAATTTTCCTATAAAAAGATTATGAATTCTCACGTCACAAGTACCAACCACATAAAATTAAAAATTTTAAGAAAGAGCAAACAATATTTATTGAAGTAAAGAAATTTAACGGAAATATGTTTGTTAATTAAATTTATAAAAAATTAAATAAAAAATTTAAATTATATTATTTTAACAAATTTGTATTTAAAATACTAAAATAATTTATTTTTAAAGTAAAAATAATATTATTTTAATTTTTTTGATACCTTATTAAAGCAATATAGTTTTAAAGTTTTTTTCCCTCTAAATATTTTGTAAGTGATGCTAATAAGTACTAATATCTGTAATTTAAAATGGCTAACCCCTAAATTTTACTTCTATCTATTATTACAACTAATAATTTTTACTCCATTCATCCCAGTCAATCCTCCACTAGGACTTTTAATTTTAAAAATGATATAGTCTATATTACAAAATATTGTAAATTTATTGTATCATTTTGTGATTAAATAGAGATTTATTTATATATAAATCTTACATAATATCCTTATATAAAATCTTAATCACTTATCTCTCTACTTTCAATAGTTGAAAGTCATTTACTTTTTATTTTGTTTATTAAAAATAATTATTTTTAAAAAAATTATGACAAACCTTAATAATTAAAAATAAAAAAAATAAATAATTAAAATTTTATATAAATATGATAATATAAAGTACATCTTATTATCTTTTTGTCAATAATTATGTGCGTCATTCTAAATGAACATAAAGCATATCTTCCTATCTTTTTTGTTAATAATTGAGATTTTCTTTGTTAAACTAATCAATTTAGCGTTGGATACTTGAATTCAAACCGAATCTTTAACTCCAATAATTCATACCTAAACCTAGTATTTAAATTTATTAGTCAGGTTTTGACCCCAATAATGTCTTGAAAAAATCTCCCTCCCTAAATTGTAGACAGTTCAAAAAGAAAAAAAATATCTAGTGTTGGGTTCTCCGCCAAATTTTGAGAAATTTAAGGAATGTGCAAATTCATGGCATGTTTGCATTGTCTTCCGACAAAGAAAGTCAATTAATGCATTAAAGATTTGCATTACTCTTAATAAATAGGGACAAATACTAAACATGGGTAAAATAAGAAATACCGTAAGATAATTTAATTAACTATTATTTTACCTATAATTCTAGAACACAAATTAAGAGATAATTATTATACTTTTTAGTAATTAATTTATATAAAAATGTAAATTTTAATTTTAATTTAATTAATTAATTAATTAAAATTCTACGCATAATAATTATATTAAAATAAATATTAATTTTTATATTTTTATGTAAATTAATTATAAAATAATATATTTATTATATTTTTAATATGTGCTTTTAAGACACATATCAAATAAACTCTTTAATTAAGGTGATAAATATTTTGAAACAAGAATAATTACTTATATAGTTATTGTTTGCGCCGCAAACACTCCCAATTAGGCGACCACCCTTCAAAATAATTCAAAAAGAACATTTTTTAATGACGGCCGTTAGAGTCAATAGTTAATTTTGATATCCATGATGCGAGAAGTCAAAGGACCCCAACAAACAACTTTAAGGTTGTAGGGAGACCCCAATAAACCTTGAACGGAAAATTCTCACGACATTAAATATCAGTTTACCTCTGGTTGGTTGGTCCTTTCCTTCCGGCTGAAGAGACTAGTCTTCTAATCCATGATGGGTTGCAATACAATAGCATTGATGCGGAGGCTACACATCCAACGACAAAAAGGAATCATCTCCGAACCAACCCACCCTCACTTCTACACCAAGCAAACTCCCATTACAAACACGATTCAATTTTAATGCCTGAACACTTTTCATAAAGATTGGGGACATCCACGCCCCATTTTGGACATATCTTGTGGGGCAAACCCTACAAAATTGGTATCAAGATTTCATCCCTACGTATGACATTTAAGTGTGGAACACTCCGAATTAGGAACTGAGTGTAATGAAGAAAGAGTGCAACAGAATAGTGTTCGGGAATTAAAAGGATAGTTAACTGGTAAGCGTTATGCTTCAACGGAAATAGCATACAATTGCAACTTGAAGGTTTTGCTGGAGTTAGATTAAGTACTCAAGTTATGTTACCACTTATCTAGTTTTATTCACAGCCAAGTATGTGAGATTTAAACTTTTCCAGCTCGGCTAGGACCTCCTCTGCAGGCCGGTAAATCAAGTCAAGCATCCGCCATATCTGCGACAAAA
>BPVZ01000031.1:1824247-1836196 GCA_020521535.1 Rubroshorea leprosula
ACATATATATATTTATAAAACTAGTTAAGCTAAAGATTCAAATACTCACGTTATTTTAAAAAAAAAAAAAATACGACAGCTATCAATGTACTATGAACAGAGACCAGAGTTAATGTTAGTAAAATAAAAAAAAAAAAAAAAAAAAAGTAAAAAAAAAAAAAACCCTAAATTTGTTTTAATTTGAAGCCAAGGAGGGTTATGATTTTTTGCTGTTATAGGCCCATATTTCGATCTAGATCTTGACACTGAAGTCAACTATAGTGTATCTTTAACAGTCCATAGTACTAAATTCTCCCATGTTCTCGGTTTGAATAATTACCTAGCTAGCCAGAATTTCGATGACTTTTAATTGACTTCCTTAGGATGATGTTAGAAAATAAGCGACATGATCATGATTATATTGTAGCTCATATTCTTGCATAGCAATCATTTTTAGTGGGTCTGCTAGAACTAGATCACTCAAAGTTTACTTCTTCCTTATAGTCAAAAGCAAACAAATCCACAATAAGGATTGCAAATTCGCAAGAAATTATCTCCTAGATAACTATTTTTTTTTTTAAATTGAACTTTACTCAACAAAAAACTGTATTATATAGATGAAACAAAAATAGAAAATACGAGTATTTCATATGCAGCATGCAAGAATATTGGTCAGAGATTTTAGCTGCCTCTTCGAATATGAATAGTCTATATATATATAGTTGGAGTACTGATGGTGAAGTGATTCAGAATGAAGCATGAAAGGAAGCAAAAAGAAACAGTGGAAAATGCAAGCTGAAATAGTAGTAACTTTTAGCCGTGCCTGTTAGCTAGGATCACATTAATCAATGAATCAATCATGGCACAGTAAACGTAGAAAGATAAAAAAAAGTCTACAACTCGAAAGCCAAGATATAACGCTGAAAAAATATAAAATTTGCACATACTTTAAAGATATGATTTTTGGTAGACGGATGATGGCTTTACGAATCTCTCTGCTTACATCAAGATTTCTAAAATTTTTAACATAATTAAGATTCTAAGTTTTTACCAATTCAAATACATTTTAAGGAAAATATAAAGAGTTATATACGCACACATACCAAAATATCCCTTCCTAATTTTTGGTAGCTACTTTTATTTTCTCTTCTCTAGCTCCCTACTTTATAAGAGAAGAGAAAGGTAGGGGTGATTAAACAAGACCAATTTTTTACCATATAGCATTTTTTATTTTATTTAAAGGCGGTTGGAGAGAATAAGAAAAGGAGAGAGATTTTCTTTTCTTTTCTTTTTTTCTTTTTTTTTTTTTTCCTGGGATTGGGAACGGGGAAAAAGACAGAAAGTTCAACGTCAGGGATTAGCCGCAAGGGTTGTGGTTTTGGGGTTCTTGACTGCTTCAGGTTCACAAAGAAATCCCTTCTCACCACATCTCTCTCTCTTGCTCTTTCTCTCTCTCTCTCTCTCTCACAGTTTCTTCAAACTTTGTTCTTTTATTATCCCTTTTTTATTTGTTCATATTTGTGTGCTTATTGTTGGATTTTCTTAGAGTTAGCATGTAGGTTTATATTTGAATCTTTCAGTTCTAGTTATTACTCTTTCTTGTTTTCTTTTGAGTTTCTAAAAAAACAAAAAAAATTGTCACTTGGGTTGATGCCAAACAAGGAAGAAACCATCGAATTTAGTTCTTTTCTTGTTAATCTTCCTTAAGTTTAATCAGCTTTTTCTAGGAATATTTGGATCTATTGTGTTTTTTTGGATCTATGAGATCTCTGATGCAATCTTAGGGACTACTCTTTAATTGCTTGTTCTAACAAAATATGATGAAAGATTTGTTGTTTCATCAACATCAGCAGCAGCAGCAGCAACAAGTTTTGGAGGAGAACATGTCTAACTTGACTTCTGCATCAGGTGAAGCCAGTGTTTCCTCAGGCCAATACTTTGCTCCACCACCACAACAATCTCAACCTCAGCCACCTTTGGCCAAGAAGAAAAGAAACCTCCCTGGAAACCCAGGTGAATATAATTCCTCTTCCCACCGATTGTTCTGTTTTTCAAATATATTCCTACTTAATTTCATGTGTTTGATTTTTTGGGAGTTTGAATCAGACCCAGATGCAGAAGTGATATCTTTGTCTCCTAAAACACTTTTAGCAACAAACAGATTCGTGTGTGAGATCTGCAAAAAAGGGTTTCAAAGAGACCAGAATCTGCAGCTTCACAGAAGGGGGCATAATTTGCCATGGAAGCTGAAGCAGAGAACAAACAAAGAGGTCATAAGGAAGAAGGTGTATGTGTGTCCAGAACCAAGCTGTGTGCACCATGACCCATCAAGGGCTCTTGGTGACTTGACTGGAATCAAGAAACACTTTTGCAGAAAACATGGTGAGAAGAAGTGGAAATGTGAGAAGTGCTCAAAGAAGTATGCAGTTCAATCAGATTGGAAAGCTCACTCCAAGACCTGCGGTACTAGGGAATATAGATGTGACTGTGGCACCCTCTTCTCAAGGTAACTAACCTCAAATCACTTTTGAAATTAATGTATATATTCATACTCAAACCCGGCCATGTTCCCATTTAAGAACAAGTACAGTCAAATCTTCATAATAAATTAATTTTGCACTCCAATAAATCATACCCATGAGAGATGGTTGGTGTCAACAGTGGGGAATTTTTTTTTTTTTTGGGGGGGGGGGGGGGGGTTGTTGGGACAGTCTGTCCTTGATTCATAGTGTGAAAAAAGATGCAGAAAGAGAGAGGAAGTCAAATATTTCTTACATTGTCATGGAACTTTATGACATTGGTTTTTTGTTTTCTTCTGTCTGTTACTTTTTGGGATTTTCAGGAGGGATAGTTTCATAACCCACAGAGCATTCTGTGATGCTTTAGCGGAGGAGAGTGCAAGAGGTAACCCACTCCTCTCTACCCAACCTGGCTCATCCTCGTCAACTCAATTCAATCCGCAAGCATTTTCAGTTCTCAAGAAAGAGCAACAGAGTAGTTTCAATCTCCTAGGGCCAGAAATACCACCGTGGCTTGCTCCCCAGCCAATCCTAGGAGCTGGTCCTGGCCCACCACCCCCACCCCCACCACTTGATCATCTCTCATCTTCATCATCGGCCTCGATCTTCTCCACCACAAGATTAGATCATCAATTCAACCATCACGATTTATCAAACCCTAACCCTAGTCTTGGTGGTCCTACACTGCCTCCCTACCATCCAACTGTACCCTCCCACCCTCACATGTCAGCCACTGCATTGCTGCAGAAAGCAGCCCAGATGGGTGCAACCATGAGCAGCAACACTGGCTCAACCTCAGCACTCAGACCCCACCAACAGCCTTACGTGTCTGTTGAATCTGCTGGGAGAAACAACAGTACTACTCCAGCTGGTTATGGCCTCAACTTCACCTCACGTGAAGTCGGTGGCTCCTCCTTCATCCATGGCTTAAACCCCGGTGGTGCCACCAATGCTGTTGGTTCTAATTCTCTAATTCTCCAAGAAATGGTGAAGTCTTTATCTTCTGGCGGTACAGTGCTTGACAGGACTTCGATCCATGATGAGTTTGGTGGGGTTTTTATGACTTCGAAGAAATTAGATGGGAGTTTCGGAGAAACACTCTCGAAAGCAACAGCCACCAATGGCAGTAGGAATTTTAAAACCGGCGACAGTGGCAGTGGCAGTGGCAGTGGCGGCCGCAGTGGTGGTGGAGAGCATTTGACGAGAGACTTCTTAGGTCTAAGAGCGTTCTCTCACGGGGATATACTTAATATTGCTGGTCTTGATAACTGCATGAACACTTCCCATGAGCAGCACAATCAGAAACCATGGCAAGGTTAGGTGATAGATATATATATATTAAATTAAATTCTATATTTCCCACTTTTTTTTTCTTGTTTTCTTAATTTTCTATAATCTTTCCAAAGGGAAAGGACCTGTGAAAAATTGATACTGATTATATAATTCAGTCCCTTATGGAACTACTTTTACAAATCTTGATCTTTTCGAAAATTTTATATTTCTTGATCATGTATGGTTCCATGCATATATAATAAGAAAGTGTTGAAGGCGAAACCTTAGATTCTTTCTTAATCTGATCCATCATAAACAAAAAACTACTAACATAGTTGGCATTGTGGATGCAATTCCCAAGGAGAGTGACATCCCACTGAAAGCAACTAATTAATTTATGAGGGATTTCTAATATTGGGTTTAGGTATGATCTCATGACTATAGTATATGGAGTTATTAATTAGGTTTTTTTTTTTTTTTTCCTAATGATAGGTGTCAAATATTTTACTCTTGCTGTTTTGAAATATAAGTCGTTTAACTTTTAAATATGTAATTTTAAGTAGGATAATTATACATACACCCAAACAATCAACACTCATTTCAACACCCAAGGTTTATGAACAGTAAAATTATAAATTTACCCCTCCTCATTTTAGCTTTGGGTGTTGAGATGGGTGTTGATTGTTTGGGTGTATGTATAATTATCCTTTTAAATAATACCTTTTGATAATATATGAATAATAGTAGAGATTTTCTTCTTTTCTACATATAGTTTTTGTTGAATAGTTTTATTTGATAAAAAAAAATTAATTTTATCATTCACATACAATAAAAAGTTATAACCTAAATATACATAAAAAAATCAAATACTTTATATTTTAAAACAAATGTAATATAAAATAATATAATATTTTATAATTATCTCTTTTTATTTGCAAACTGTTATTCATATAGTACATACATTGACTTGTTAATATACATATACATGTGTCTCCTATCAAAACATAAATCATTAGATATGGGACCACCTTTAATATTTAGTAAGTCCATCCCATCTAATGATTTAAATTATACAATTCAAAGTATACAATTAATATATTTCTTATAATAGATGGGCTAAATATATATAATTCTACTAAAATTTTTTGAGACATCAACTTAAAGTTTTTATGTATTCACATATCCTATTAGATTGATCTTAGGGAAATTGCATGCATTTCAATATATCTCCATTAAATAATCTTTGACATAAGTTGAGAGAATTAAATTGTTCTAGTGCATTTCGTTTAGAAAGTTTTTTTTTGATATTTAGAATTGGGAACTGTACATCTAGATACGATCGAAACGGAGAACGAGTTTGAGTGCTATTTGACTAAAAAAATTAATAAATGAATTTCAACCATCGTTCATCAATCTCTAGGAAATTAAGAAAATTTATTTATTTTTCCTTTCTACATCAGGAAAAGGGCTGGCTGATTAAACTTTGTCCATATGGTTCTCCTATTTTTAGAATAATTTACTCCCTTTCATATATATTTTTTTATTGGTTATTCTAATCAATTTGGCTTTTTATATGTAGTTTGATGATAAAAATTTCTTTTTATATTATACGGGTTAAGTAGTTTTACTAAATCTTTTTTTATTTTAATTTTCATTGTTTTACAACGTGTGAAAACATCAAGTAAAATTACACAAAAATGAGAGACTAGAAAAGCTAAATATAAAAGACCTAAAAAAATGGAGATCACTTGAAAAACCAAGCCTAGAGTCAGCTCTACTGGAACCTTCACTCCCTCCATATTTTTCATCTTTAAACAGCTGGCTCTAATGTTTATGAGTTGGCACCACAGGAACTTTTACTTTTCTCTCCAAAATCGCTCCTTCATTTTTTAGAATTCATATCTTTTTTTCATTTAAATTTTCTTTTGTATATTCTTATACTCGATGGAAAAACTTTAGATCCCTACTTTTAAATGCTTCAGTCCTTAAAGCAAAAATCTCTCAGTAAGTTGATATATCCATTAAAGAATGAGCAAACGTCCCTTTTACAACACATGCAAAAACTTGATCTTTAAGGAGCTTCATTTCCAAAATATTTTCTTATATTCTTATACACTTATATATACAAAATTCCTTATATTTTTATAAGAGTTTTATTATTATTAAAATCATCTTAGAAGTTCAACAGCAATTCATCAACTAAACAAAAATCATGAACATGAGAGGGTAGGGGGATTAGAAAGAGACAAAGGAGAGATTGAGAAAATAGCGCGTGAGGAAATTATTGGTGAAAATTTTTAATTTCATTTTGAAATTTCAAAATAAAATTATTTAAAAAAAAAGAAAAAGAAAAAGATGTGGTTTATGCCCACCTTTGGTACCATATTTTCGTCTCATAAATAATTGCCCTTAGATTTTTTACAATCAAAGATGACAAGTTGGAATCGTCTTATTATGTAAAGGCAACTTTCTATTACAGGTAAAATCATGATGCTTCCCTGCATACACAACATAAATAATAAAAAAAAAGAGAAAGTCATGATGCCCCCAAAAGACCCTCATCGATTCATCGTGGGGGTCCGAATTTTCGTGGGTCATACAAATAATGATCGTAATGCTGTAATAATAACTCGGAATCATTTTTTACAGGTTAGTTTATTTATCCTCATCACGTGTCTCAATTTGACAATCAATTTCGATTGTCGAAAAAAATATTTGTTTAGTCCATAATCATTGATATGATTGACCAAATTAATTGACGGTAATTGGTTTCCTAGAGTTAAAGACCGAGTCAGTTATAGTTATGGAGTAGTAACTAAAATAAAAATTATTTTACCGTTTAGAACTAGTGAACTTCATTAAATTATATAGTTTTAAATATGGATAAATTTTTTAATATTAAATTTAAAAAATATATTTATTTATTTTATATTTTAACATAATTTAAATTATAAAATAATAAACTTTAACAACTCTAAGGTTAATATACAAAACGATGTCAAAAAAAGCATACATGAAAAGTTATTTAAAGGAAAATTATAAAGTGACGGACGGTCTTTAAGACTGATTGGACGTAGCAGACTAGCAGCCGCAGCTCCATATCCGTTCATTCCTCTTTATTATGATTAAATTAAAAAATTAGTCCCTTAGTTTAGTAATTTAAAATTATTTTGGCCCCTCAACTTTTTAAAAATTATATTTTAGTTGTCAAAGTTAATTTGAAATTCAAAATCAAGTGTGTTATGGTTTAAACTATTTTATTATGTAGTATAATAAGAGTGTTAGGATTTAGATATTTTAGAGTTTAGTATTTAAGGAGTGAGAGTTTAAATATTTGTTGGGTTTAATATTTAGGATGTTAGGGTTTAAATTTTTTATAATTTAGTATTTAGGGTGTTAGGGTTTAATTTCTAGAATTTTAGGGTTCAAGGTTTTAATATTTTATGCTACTATAATGCATGATATCATTGACAAGAAATCTCATCAGAAACTAAGGGAATAACGTTAGTAAAAAGCCTTTCCAACTTAAAACATGTTATTTTATCAAAAAAAAAAAAAAAAACTTAAAACATGTTGGTAAAATGGTTGTTGGTGTAAGTCTCCTTAGTAATTCATTCACTGATGTGACTTAAATTCACGTCGATAAATTACTTAAATTTATTGACAAAGAGCATGTCTTAAACTATTTGACCAAAAAAAGTACAATTAGTTAACTTCTCACATCGATAAATTTATCGACAAGACTAACATTTGTAACATATATATTTAATATTATTTTTGAGAAATTTATTGACAAATCTTTTATCAATATTCTTTCTCAACTACCAAATAAAAAGCTACAATACCACTTACATGGAGTTGGTAGTGAAAAAAAAAAATCATTGTTAGTTACCAACAAAGACCACGTTGGTACAATAAATTTTTTGTAAAAAAATATAGTTTCTTAAATTAATGTTGAGATTTTTTATTTAATTCAATTTATTTACCGTCAATTGTTACTTAATTTATAACTCTTAATATTAAAAAAAATTAAATATAATATTAAAATTACAATAAAAAAAGAAATTATTGAATCTATTTGTTGAAACTAATGATTAAAACATAAATTAAAAATAAGAATAATCAAAAAATATAAAATATAATTAAATAGCATAATCAAAAAAATTAAAAATTACCTCAATTTAAAATTTGATATTTATAGAGCAACATTTCTTAAAAAAAGATCAAATATAAATTAATTTAATATTTACATATATATTCAACCAAATAATAAAAATAATCAAAATATAATTAAAATAAAATTTTAGTTTACATAAATAAAATTTATTTACCCATTGTTTATCTCCCAATAATGTTTCCTACAAAACAACATTAAGAAAAAAAATTAGAATTGTAAATAAATTGATCAATTGTTCAAACTAAAGTTAAAACAATTAGGAATGAAGAATAGAAGAGAAAAAGAAAAGAAATTAAGAAGATATAAACCAAAAATAGTATTAATATAATGTAATTATAAACCAAAAAAAAAAAAAAGAAAATTCAGTAGCATTTTGATACAAGAGGAATGACGAGAGACAAATAAAGGAGGAGAAGAAAGAAGAAGAAGGAAAGAAAAAATGGGTGGGCTACGTAGTTTTTGGGATATATAGAGCATTTTACCTATGAGTTTCTAGTCAAAATGACATTTACCAACATAATTCACATAGGTACAAAGTTTGAGTGGGAGTAGAAAAAATGTAAAAATTTTGGAGTCCCACCTTTTATTTAACGACAAGATTCAAGTTGATCTCTCAAAATTCACCAATCATGTTCATGTTGGAAGTTAAAGTGCAAAATAACAAATCTTAATATCAAATGAACTAATCATAATGTTTGATAGTTAAAATTATAAAAAAAATATATAAAATATACATAAAACACTTAGATTCAACACAAAAATAAATAAAAAATAGTAATATTACTTAAACCTTACTTACCACTGCTTGATGTATAAACTATAAAAAGAAAAAAGTTAGATTTTGCATAACTTGTTCAGTGGAGAAAATGGAAGGAAAGGGAAATGTAGTCGGAAGAGGAAAACAAAAATGGGAGGGGAAGGGGGGTTCGACATAGATGAGGAGGATGGTAAAATGAAAAAGTTGACCACCTCATACAGGATTATGGTGGAAAATAGATCTAATGACAACATTCTTGTTGGTAAAATGTTGCAAATCATCAGAAGGCTGCCTCACAAGTACCATCATCTTGCCCATTGCCTACCCCCCCTCCTCCCCCCAAAAGTACCATCACCTTGCCATCGATGAGAAGGTAATAGAAAAATCAAATTACCAACAAGTTTCTTTTTGGCACATTGAGACATAATCACCGATCACATGCATGTTGCATCATGATTATATTTCAAAGTGAATTTAGGTGAGTTTCGTCGATAAGAGCAAATTTGACTATTATCGTGCAAAATTGTACAAACTCAATATTACTAACAAGATTCACTTTTTTATATTACTAATTTACCAACAAATTACTCATCTAAACTTTAAATAATATAAATCAATATTAATTTTATTGTTTTGCTTAGTACAGACATATTATTAATCAATAAAGTAGTAGTTCACTGATAAACACTTTCATGTCGGTGATATTTTGATCAATGATTTAAGGTTTTCTAGTAGTATTAGAATTTGATATGTATGGTATTAGGGTTTAATATTTATGGAGTTTTTAAGAATTGAGATTTATATTATCAGGTTTTAGTTGTATAAAACCCATTTTATCTCTATATTAGTATAAGATCAATGATCATTTTCTTAAAAAAGTTATATATATATATTTACCAATTAAAATTATTTAACAAAAAATTATTTATAAAAAGGTTTTGGAGTCAATGACAAAAAAAATTTTGGAGTTTGATTGATTTGAGGGGAATAGGTAAAAAAAGAGGTTAAATTTTATGTACCATCAAATTAAGACACTGTTGAATGGGCCATGTGAAGTGAGATTATGGCCACATAATAATTAATTTCCTACAATCATAAAAATTTATTAAAATTGTCGTAAAAAATATTTATTTCATTTGGTTTAGCCGTTAGAAACAACTCATTACTATTAGAATAGCTAATGTTTCTTACGTTTAAATCAATTTATTAAATTTTAGACAATATAACTAACTGTTTAAGAAATATGAGAATTTAAGACATTCTTTTGTGGTGATAACCACACCTCTGAACGTGTTAAATTGTGATTTATTGAAGTTATACTATTCTTGGCAGAGAAACATGCAGGGAACCGGAACCGGAATATGGAGTTGCGAGGAAAAAAGGAAGGATATAGATATCTAAGTTGAGATATGCTACTTTTCTGAAAAACAAAAGGAGAGAAATGTTGTTTGTCACCTGAGGTGGATGCAAGCGGGATTCGATCCCGAGGGACATACACAGTGCAAAATGCTGCATTACTGGTCAACACTTTTATGATTTGATGATGTATATACTACACTCTGGAAAATAATTTATTTGTAAGGGAAATGATGGCGTCTTGATTCATTGGTTAATGAATAGGAGTTAATTCACAATTAGGGGTGGTGAAAGTTGATCCAACCCGTCTGCTCAAACAGAGTACTGGATTGCACTTGGGACTTGTCGTCCAATGGTTCTAAGCCATGTTAAAGTGTATCCTCTCAGTTAAAATGTTAAAATTTGAATCCCCTCACCTTTAATTTAATTCATTCAAAAAAAAAAAAAGAGTAATAGATTAAACTTAAGATAATAATTTTTATATCTTTTAATTTAACATATATCAAATATATTTATTAAAAAATAATTATTTTTAAATTTAAATTCAAGATTAAAAAAAAATTTAACTGTAAAATTTAATAACTAAATCGATAAATGTTGATTAGTATATTGAATCAAATGTACCAATTATTTTTCTTAAACTTACCAATTCGCGGCTCATTTAACCTCTACTCAATTTTGAAGTCCTTTCTCTTGAGTGTCCGAAGAGAAGCAACCTAGCATTCCCTCTCGCCTTTTCTCTCTAAAATTCTGAAAGCTTTGATCATGTACATGAGAACATCCTTTATGAATTCTAAACTTAAACCTCTTTCTCAGTAAGTTGTGGTTTAGTTTGATAAGGGAGTTTGCTTTTCAATTTGTTGATTTATGTTTTATTCTTTTTAAAGGAGAATAAGAGGTTATTTTTATGATTTTTCTAATTTTTATGTAAATGGTTTATCTTTGATTAAATTTCAAACAAATTAGTTTCAAAATATACTTAAATTAGCATGGAGATAGATATAATATAAAAATGTCACAATCAGAGCGGTATTATAGAGACCATATTTTTATATCACATTTTGATACAACTTTCACATATTATTCAATAAGTAAATGCATTCAATATCATGATACTCATATGAATAAAAAAAACTAATCATATAAATAATATGTCAAATTATACAAAAAGATAAGATAAAAAAAATTATCTCAAAATCATTTTCCTTATAATAATCAATAACACTGAACAAGTTAATACATATTGAAGCGATTTAGGCTAAAATCTTTACTATTATAATAACTCTTAGGTCGATGCCCACATAGCCCTAATTTTGCCAGGACATTTCTAATGCAATATCAATATTCATATATATGGCAGAGGAAAAGGGAGTTGAGTAATAAAACAGGAATACCATGTGATCTGAGTAAGGTATAATTAGCCTATCATAAACAAAAGGAGTTTCTGTTAAAACTTTATAAAAAACCCAAAAGTGGAAGAAAGAATATGCTGTTATCCTCAACTATTGCCTTGTTTTGTCAACATAAATTGATGTGTTGGCTAACTTTGAAAATGGTTACTGGTCCTTTCACGTCAGAAACCAGAAAAAAGAACCCCAAAAAATCAGAGAATATAAAGAGAGATTCCAATTAATTCCCACTTTCCCTTGATTTCCTTATGTAAAGCATGTTCATGGGATCTGAGAGAACAATATATTTATTACTTTATAAAAAGCATCCTATGAGTACCCATGTGGGTGACTCTGCAGAAAAAATATCAAGGGAGAAAAGAAATGAATATTCTACTCACTTTGAAATGCAAAAGGGGGATAGGTGACACTGACCCAATGGCTTTCGGACTATCTTAGAGGTGCACTTTGCCCCTTCTCATCGTGGGTTCGAACCCACCA
>BPVZ01000031.1:1838133-1849866 GCA_020521535.1 Rubroshorea leprosula
CTCGATGTCTTTTCTATTCTTTTTTGATCCCTTTGTTAACTTATTTCGAAGCGTTGTATAACCTCTCCACCAGTAAGAATGGCTACATCATCCAAGTTTTTGCTCTTTCCAATATTTGTTACAAACTAAGAAAAAATACACTAGAAAAAGTCCTCCCAGTAAGCTTATGAAATTTGCTTTCCCTAATTAATTTAATCATCGCAATATCAACTATCAACCCTCCACATATGACATATCAGAGAGATTTCTACCTCCTAGTTCAATATTTCATGCTAACATAACTTTTTGCAAGAATTGAAAATAGCTTCTTAAAAGAAGCCTCATCACCTGTGTATTTTCTTCCGGTGTGAAAATCATTACTGCCTTTTTTTTTTTTTTTTAATGAAGTTGGGATCTGAATTTTGATGTTATATTTGTTAATTCTAAATAATAATAACACTTGGAGAATCTTATGTACTGTAGACAAGTTGTCTGATTGAAATGCTAATTTATGCTGGTAAGGGCGCTCGGGTAGAAACTTCAGAGCTATGAGCTTCTGTGAGTATATGTATACTGTATGTGTATGTATTCTCTGTATAGATTTCAAATGTATTGTTTCGAGTAGGAATGTGGAGTTTAGGAAATGGGATCAGGTGAAGTCCGTATGATGACAACATGTTTTGAAGACAATTCTATAAAATTATGTGAATACTGCAAACTTTTGCTTGTGTTGTCCTTGGTCCCTGGGGCCCAAATTCGATCTCTTATCCTCAGCAAAACTTAAATTCTTTTTATCTTTTAATATGCTCTATCTGATTCTATCAGATTAATACTCGAAAGTTTGAGATTGATGACGATATGTTTTGGAAAGATGGGAAGCCTTTTCATATAATTGGTGGTGACTTGCACTATTTCCGGATTCTTCCTGAGGTATTTCTATTGGCTGTCTTTCTCTGAGAAGTTAGTTTTATAGTTTAAAGATTGTGTCAATAATGAGCACTCTGCAACTACATTAATGTTATGGAATTATTGTTTTGGCTTGGATTCAAAGAGAACTCCATTATTTATGAGGGAAGGTGCGATCAGTTTTAGAAAAAAAAGGTGGTTATTAGGATATAGAACAGTGAAAATCTTGGATGTTTTGTTCCTCATTGCAGAATTTGCATGTATGTTATTCAATTGCCATTTTGAAGAAAACAATGAAGTAAGGAAGATTCTCGATTCTAAGGTTTTCAATCCATATCCCATATGGTGATTGGTTGCTAATCTGTGCATATAGATGGTTGTTTTCTTGTTTTTGTACATTAATTAAAGGTTTTTTTGGTTGTGAACTTGTGATATGGTGGTGTTGTGCGTATGAGTGCAGTATTGGGAAGATAGACTTTTGAGAGCAAAGGCATTGGGCTTGAATGCCATCCAAACTTATGTTCCTTGGAATTTGCATGAACCAAATCCTGGCAAGCTGGTTTTTGAAGGTATTGCAGATTTGGAATCATTTCTCAAGCTCTGCCAGAAGCTTGACCTTCTAGTTCTGCTTCGAGCTGGGCCTTATATATGTGGAGGTTGGTCTTATTATTATATTGTCCGGCTTCAAGCTAGTCTCTAATTGTTGGTGCTGATGATGATAATGGCTTTCTTTGTGAAATCTGTTTTTAACAGAGTGGGATTTGGGAGGGTTCCCAGCTTGGTTACTTGCCATAGAACCAGCTCTCAGACTACGGTCATCTGATCCAGCTTACCTTCAATTAGTATGTTCTCATTTAGTTTTTTATTTTCATTTGTGTGTAAGGAACATTAAGGGAGTTCAATACTTCAATGTGTAAAAGAAGTTGCTTCTTTGCATTCTCAACATACATGCTTTGTCATTCTCACAGTGCTCATTGGTTACAATCTTTTTGGATGCACCAATTCTTATGCTCAATTTGCTGGATTAATGTTACAGGTTGAAAGATGGTGGGGTATATTACTTCCAAAAGTTGCCCCTCTTCTTTATGGCAATGGAGGTCCTATAGTAATGGTTCAGGTGCAGTAATATCTTACTTGTTGCATAATATATGACTATGTAAATTTCTGTTTGCATTTCTCTAATCAAACAAAAATGTTACTCAATGGAGAGAGGGCTAATATCATATGTAAGATAACAACTCCATTCCTATCCATCAGATCATCTTTTTCTCTCACTTTTTGTCGGATAATAAACAGTTGGCATGAGAAATGCACTTCCTCTTCATTATTCCCTTACTCATGGTCTTTGAACATATGGGCAAAGTAATATTCCATTTCTAATTTTCTATCCTCCTATTTCCTTCCAAAGTTCTGTCCTATTAAATGAGGCATTTCATGCATAGAATTAAATGCCAAATTTTCTCAAGTTTTCTGATTTTATTTAAGTAAATTTAAACCAAAATGACTTATGTTTACAATTTTACAGATAGAAAATGAATATGGCTCATATGGAGATGATAAAGCATATCTTCATCACTTAGTGATGTTGGCTAGACAACTTCTTGGGGAAGAGATTATTTTGTAAGAGGTTCTTCATCTTCAGCCTCATGTGAATAGTTATCAAAATAAAAACTTCTTGTTATCTGATGTATGCATCATGTAAGGGAATTAAATTTTGTTAAGTTGACTTGGCCTGAGATGTGAACACATGTTCAGACTTTAAGCAATGTATTAATAAATTATTGTTTATTGTTTAGCTTGATTTAAATGAGTTTCAGGTATACCACAGATGGGGGTTCTCGGAATAATCTTGAGAAAGGAACCATTAGGGGAGATTCTGTCTTTTCAGGTAATTCTTTTTTATACAAATGTCTATTATTATTATTATTATTTATTACTTTTTAAGTTTTGAAGGCGGAAGAAGCGTTCTAATTCACAACGTAAGACATAGATATGATCCTTTCTAGCTTTCTTTCTAAGTTTTGAGTACCATGCAACATTTAAGAGTTTTCATCACTTTGCAATGTAGAAAGCTCCTATAGTTAATGTTAAAAATTTATTCTTATTGAAGCAAAGACTAAGTTAAGTACAAGGATGAGGTATTTGCTTTTGGAGAATATTAAATATTCCAATGATTTTGTGATCTAGTAATTGCTTCTCATTATAGCTGTTGACTTCTCTACTGGTGATGATCCATGGCCCATATTTGAGTTGCAAAGGGAGTTCAATGCCCCTGGAAAATCACCACCTCTTTCTTCGTAAGTGTTTTGTGATATGGCTTTTAGATTGGTTTATCAATGGTTTCAATGTCCATAATGCTAATGGTTTCTGTTTCAGGGAGTTCTATACAGGCTGGCTTACACACTGGGGTGAGAAGATTGCAGAGACAGGTGCTGATTTTACTGCAAATGCACTCAAAAGGATTTTATCACGGAATGGTTCTGCTGTACTCTATGTAGGTTCTTCAAATTCTATTTCTGATACTATCAAGTGATGGTCTGTCTGTGTGGAGATGTGATTTAGTCTTTCTAAATTCCAGATGGCACACGGTGGCACAAACTTTGGATTTTATAACGGAGCAAACACTGGTCAGGATGAATCAGACTACAAGCCCGATCTCACTTCCTATGATTATGTGAGGAATTGCTTTGCTTCTTGTATTTGTGTTATTGAACTCTATGAGATCTTTTAAGCTTCAAGCTAATGCATCTTTTCACCAGGATGCACCAATTAGAGAGTCTGGTGATGTAGATAATGCAAAGTTCAGAGGTATGATCTATGGTTTCTTTTTCTTTCATAGTCTGGATAAATGGTTGTCATATTTGGTAATTTCATTTTTTATTATGAACCTCTGGGTATGATGAATATCCTAGACTAAAGCATGCATGTTAAGTGGATTTTGGTCATGGATGTACTTGCTCAATGATGGTGACCAATTCAATGGTTAAAAAGAAAGTCCTTGATTCAATAAATGAAGAACTTTATCTGGATTTTCAGAAAGCGTTGCATTGAAGTTCCTAAGTTTCTTGTCCTGATTTTGCTTTTGTTTTTGAATGTAAAATTATGTTTGACCAGGTAACTTGCCAGTATTAGAAGAGTTTTATAATCAAAGGAACTTAGCAGTAATCTTCCCTCCATAACCTCTATAACCATCTTGACTTCTTTTTTATGGCAGAACTGAGGTTTGAAGGAGGGAGATTAAGTTAACTTTTGAAATATACAAGAAAAATGCCTACCTGTATTCTAAAAGATTGAGTATTTCCTTACCTCTAGCTTTGGCCTATATTTGGGTGTAGTAATCACCATCTCCTCCAAGTTTGTTACGCAGTTCTACTGGGTTCCCTTTGTTAATGACTATACCATAGGCTCCTAATGTCTTCTGTTGCAAGTGATGGGTCACCACAAGATATTGTATTTAAAAATCCTGTTCTTTTTCCAGCAATCAGGAGGGTTATAGGGCAATATACTTCAACACCACTTCCTTCAGTTCCTTCCAATAAGGAAAAAGCAGGATTTGGATCTATTCAGTTTGAGAATACGGCATTTTTATTTGATTTACTGGATATGAGAGATATGGCTAATGTTGTTGAATCTGAAAACCCAGTGGCAATGGAGTCTGTGGGCCAGGTGTGTGAGAATTCATGGTCTTGGTGTTCACAAGTTTCATTCTTCAGCTTCCCCCCATGATCTAGCATTGTGAGAATTTTTGTTTTTGTTTCTTTCACATATGCAGATGTTTGGATTCCTTTTATATGTAGCCGAATATCCTTCAAAGAATGGCGGAAGTAGCCTTGTCATACCAAAGGTATATCCTAGCATTTGAGTTTATTGATTCAATTTTATATTTAGCTTTGTGGTTGCCTAGTCTTTTTAGGTTAAGGGTTCAACCACTATTTCTTGTTTATTGAATAGGCTAAATAAATATTTTCTCACAATTAATTGCTGATTGCAGGTGCATGACAGAGCTCAAGTGTTTATATCATGCCCTTCTAAAGCCAATGGTGGAGTATCATACGTTGGTAGAATTGAAAGATGGTCAAATCAAGCACTTCAACTTCCAAATGCTAAATGTGTCTCTAATATCAGCTTATTTATTTTGGTAAACAACTTCCTTAGTATATAATCAATTTTGCTTTGTTTGAAATGTTTTTGGTAATTAGGTTCTTTTGGTGCTGAATAATAATAACAAATATTATTATTTTACCAAGCTTGATATTCAAAAAGAGCTAAACAGCTTTAGCTTCTTTCTTTACTTTATGCTCCATTTATGTTTTTCACTTGAAATACAGAAAATTATTTGGAAAATCTCTATACTAATAAGTGGTTTCTATGAAAGATCAAATACAAAGTGGAAGGTTTGGAATTAATGAGCTCTGTACTCACACACATACATAGACTCTGTATGGTTGAATACAAGGTTTCTCTAAATTTTCATTTCGATTCCCTCATATCAAATGGGTTATAATGAATCTTTCTTCTTTCTTTTTGATGCCCCAAATTCCCTTTTTGTTTTTGTTTTGATTTTCTGTCTTCATACTTGCAGGTTGAAAATATGGGTCGTGTAAATTATGGGCAATACCTGTTTGACAGAAAGGTAAAGCATAAGCCTTTTTGCTGAAATGATGTAAGATCAGTATAATGTATCAGTACCATAAGATCTTAATTCATTATCATTAAGTAAATTATCATTATTACACTTTCGATGGTGGACACAAGTATGATTGGGTTGATTGTTTTTCTTGGTTGATGTTCACACTCTTCACCAAATTAAGTGTGTTGTAAAATGTTTGAGAATTTCCTTAATTAGGCATCCAGGTAGTATAAATATATCTCAAAAGTTATTTTATTGCTTAGGGCCTGTTTGGTGTGGCTGGTGGGAGCTTTAGCTTTTTGAGTACTGTTATGAGTGATAAGTTTAAATTTTTATTGGAGGGAAAATAGAGCTTTAGCTTTTAGAAAGGTGAAAAAGTAAGTGAAAAGTAAGTAAAAAGAGAGTTTATGAAAAGTTTGGATTTAAAACTTTTGAGCTTTTACTGTTTAAGAGCTTTTTGAGGTTAAAAAAATATTTAAAAGTGTAAGTTTTTAAGAGGGAAATTTAAATTCATGAGACATGAATAGTGTGCAAAATCTGAAGCTCCTAGGAGCTGCACCAAACATGCCCTTAATACTCTATTTCACTGTTGATGTCTTTCACGTCAGTTTGCTACTGTTTGACTGTTCTTCTCGATTTTGATTTTCTAGGGTATTTTATCTCCTGTTTATCTAGATGGAAGTATTCTGCACTGGTGGAAAATGACTTCATTTCCTATGCAAAATCTGAATGAAGATCCAAAATTCAATCCCATCATTAAGGTTGCATCTTCTAGATTCACTAAAATAGCAGCCCGCAAGAAATTGGAATATAATTCTGGTAAGTCTCCAGATCATGTAAAAGGAGTGCTGTATTATGTAAATTGCATCCTCTTCTCCTTTTGTGCTCCTTGTTCCTCTTGGTTAGACGTGACACAGTTACTCCTTTTACCCTATTGCAAGCATGAATCACTAAATGAAGATATGAATAATAATCAAGGTTAGAAAACAATAATTTGCTAACTATTAGCTTTTGTTATCCAGGGGATGGTTCAAAAGGACCTGCATTCTATGCTGGTCGTTTCATTATTAACAAAACAAATGAAGTTAAAGATACATATTTCTCATTCAGAGGCTGGGGGAAAGGAATTGTATTCGTAAATGAATTTAACATTGGAAGATATTGGCCAGTAAGCCACTTTTTCCTTTCTTTTATGTGCATACACACAGGCTTTCTACGCCTGCCTTTTTAATTT
Organism: Rubroshorea leprosula; assembly: GCA_020521535.1. Classification (NCBI taxonomy): domain Eukaryota; kingdom Viridiplantae; phylum Streptophyta; class Magnoliopsida; order Malvales; family Dipterocarpaceae; genus Rubroshorea; species Rubroshorea leprosula. The sequence goes on from BPVZ01000031.1 coordinate 1,844,883, forward strand.
TACTGTGATTTCATATTGTTTGACTTAAATATCTTTCACTGTGAGATCACTTTTTATTTTTCTGACTTCACTCTGAGAGACTGACTCCCTTTGCAGACGTCAGGACCACAATGCAACCTTTATGTCCCTGCTCCAATCCTTCGGCAAGGCGAAAATGTTGTGGTACGTGGTGCCTAAATCTACTGAAGTCTTTGTCTCCTACATCACATTTGAACGGTCTTAAGAAATTTATCCCTTAAGGCTGGTTGAAGATTGGGTTCTGGGAGATCTATATCTTAACCTCATAACCAAAGTAGAATTTCTGAAGATTTCCTGTTTGGCTTATTCTATGTCAAACATATTTATTCTATGGTTTGAAGTGAGGAATTCATTTATCTATTAAGGAAAAGAAATGATGGCTTAATCTTAAAAAATGTCTCTTGTTTCTTTCAGTTAATATTTTCCCCTTAACTTTAACCAGCTTTGTTCCTCACTGCATAGGTCCTACTTGAGTTAGAATCTCCAAATCCTGAGCTTGTGGTGGAATCTGTGGATAAACCAGACTTCTCGTGTGGTTCAAGCAGAGCAAGCGTGCACCAACTTTGAGCTCACCCGTTCAATGTCGTCAAACACCCAGTACAACCATGAAAATGGGGGGAGGGTAGATAACATATTGGTTGCCCTCCAATCAACTGATGCATAGAATCATTGAACTGCCAGACATGATAATATCAAACTGCGACATGAAACTTAAATTCAAATACACAGTGCTTGGTCCATTATTTCAGGTAGTTCAAATGTTGTATCAGAGTTGATATTACAATTTAAACATGGCTAACCTGCTTCCTGCAAGCTTATTGGTGTGTAATTATAAAAAATGTCATATTTTATAATAAAAAAATGTTATACGGTCGAAATATATTTATCTGCATAACTTAAACTATTAAATGAGAAATATGTCTTTTGATATTTAAAGTTATTTTATTTTTTAATGATTTTTATTTTGTAATTTAAACTACAAAATATGATTCTCTTTTATGATTATGAAGCACACAACAATGTAAGGATTAATTGAATCAATATTTTACTACCCTCAACCTTTATTTCGAGGTAGATCTCTTACTTTGCTTTACAAAGCAAAACTTCCTCCTTAAACTGAATTAAACCCAACAACCTATTGTGCTAGCTTATATGATGATTTTCTAGAAAATTGAATGGGGAAGTATAACTCTTTTGCAAATTTAAATTAATAAAAGCCTAAACAAAAGACAAATATATAACAAGATTAAGCATTAACTATTAATTAAAGAATAATACAATATAAATTCACACCCAACTTTATAGACTGTTTAGTTTAAAGGTGCACCTCCCAATTCATGAACTGGATTCAAACCCTTCTTTACCTCCCAAATTGCCCTTATTCAAAAAATATAAAAACGTACAGAGTCAAAACTATTAATTCAAAGTTTGGTTTTTCTTCAAGTTCCAACCCTAAAATTTAGTCCCTCAACTATTATATGGACTTTCAATTTAATTATTGAACTTTAAAGTCTCTATTTTGGTCCCTGAAGATTTAAATTTCATCAGGTTTTTTTTTTTTTTTTGTTCTGATGTGGGACGCAATCAGGACTGGAATACAAACTACACTTGGCATTTGCCGAGTGCAGCTAGCGTTTCCCAAAATACACATATCCTTTAAAACCGAATCTGTTTCTTCTTCCCTCACATATCTGTCTCCTTCTCCCCTCATTTCTCCCCATCTCCCATTTCCCCTCCCCTCTCTTCCCTTCCTTCCCTCCAGGAGAAAACAAAGGAAACCCCCTAACTCCAAATTTCCCATTTCAAAGAAAGCAAAAACTACCGCATCCCCGCCGGCACCGCACCCGATTTCTCACCCCCTTCCAATTCCAAACCATGCCCAACATTCCGAGAGTTGGAACAACCTCGTCGCAAGCTTGCGCAGCGTGTAAATACCAACGCAGGAAGTGCACTCCTGACTGCATTCTCGCCCCTTATTTTCCTCCCCACCGCCAACGGCAGTTCCTCAACGCCCATAAATTGTTTGGCGTCAGCAACATCACCAAGATCATCAAGAACCTCAACCTTCCCGACAAGGAAACCGCCATGCGCACCATCATGTTCCAATCCGACGCCCGCGCCAACGACCCTGTTGGCGGTTGCTACGGCATCATCTGCGAGCTCCACCGTCAGATTGAATGCAGCAAAGCTGAGCTCGAGTTGGTTCTTCATCAGCTCGCCATTTACCGCGCCTACGCTGCTCGACAACCGCCTCATGATGTCAAAGTTGAGGAAACTGCAGTTTCTGATTCTGCCATTGGTTCAAAGGAGGTTGTGGATCTTGACACTTTCTACAACTTCTACGAACTTGTTCAAGAACAGAGTACTCACGTTCAAGAACAGAGTACTCATGTTCAAGAAGATCATGTTGATACTTGGAGCGGAGAAGATTGTTCAAAAACTTCGACGTCATTCCATGTTAAGCAAATAAGCTTCGGGGATGAATGCGATGATGTGAAATTGGTTCTTGAGATGAATAAGTTTGAGGCTGAAGATATAGTGGAACAGAGGTTTGTGCCATCGGCAGAGTTGCTCTTATCATCATAACTAGATTTAATTAATAGATTTCCATATATTCATTAATCTTTTGAGTTTGAATTTGTTTAAGCCACCAGAATTAAGTCAATTCATGAACTCTGTCTGCAATTTTGAATATTTTTGGATTATGAAAGATCTTTTTGAATTATACAACAAATTTTATCCATTTGTGATATTGCATTTAACCTAGGAATTCAATTGGTAAGGTAAATATTTTTTGTTTCAGTAAAATTACATTTTCGGATCCTCTCTCTCCAATATCAAGAAAAAGTAAGATAATATAATTTTTCATCATATCTATTGGCCACATATACTACAAATTTAGATTAAGTAGGAAACCGTTCTTATGAACCTGTCATGTTACTGCTTCCCTAACGCCAGCATCTTCTCTTCTTTGATATAATCTTCAACAAATCTATCATTAGATGAACTTTGGAGTTGGATCTTGGATCAAGTAGTTGAGAAGCTATTTAAACCATGTAGGAAATGTAGGTTCAAATCCCTCTAATGTCATTTGAATACAAATAATTTTAATGAATCACATTTGTCATCTTTAAAAGTAGAGATTTACTTAATACTTGTGAATAAGGTAGCTTATAAGTATTTATACCTTTAGTCAAACCAAGGGCCTAAATACCCATGCTTAATTAAAAATAAAAAGAGACTATCATTATGGTTCTCGCTTTCCATTTGAAGTGCCCAATTCATCAAGGACACTATAAACCTCCTCCAAATCTAGTTCTAGTTGCATTGTACTCGCAGTTGAAAAGATGTAAACCTTTTTCTTGACCTCAATCCTACTCTCACCTGGTATTTTCTTCAAAACTGTTGTCCTTACTGTGATCCTCCGCTTGCTGAGTAAAAATCGGACAATATAGCATGTAACCCTGGAGTCAAGGCTCAAAATTTGGGAGGCAATGAATTTGTTCAGCAACTTCTATGTTTTTGTGCATTTGACATGAGTTTGGAATCACTACAACAATGTAATTATAAAAGTTTGTCAGCCACAAAAATATTGATGTAAATACATGTTTTCTGCATCAATATCATTGATGCAAAAAGGTTTGTCACTAGAAACCTAGAAAACATTAGTGTAAATATTGTTGGTGCAAATAGAATCAAAAGCCTGATATAAACCAATGCAGTGTGGTCAATATTTCAGAGAAGTAGGAAGAATTGTAAGAAGCAATTGTGTGAATAGTTCCTTAATATTTATATCAACAATTGGTTCTTGAGATGAATAGGTTTGAGGCTGAAGAAATAGTTGAGCAGAGTTTGTGCCATCGACAGAGTTGCTCATGTCATCATAACTAGTTTTCTTTTATTTTTATATATATCACTAGTTTGTCGTGCGATTTTCATTTTTGGATTATTAAAATATCTTTTTGAATCATACAACATTTTTTGTTTGTCAATTGCCACACGCTAACATATTTGATATTGAAAATCAAAAAATCATATTTGATATTGCATTTGACCTGATATCTCAATTAGTAAGCTGAATGTTCTTCTTTTCAGTAAAAAGTGTTCAAAACCCCTTTCTCCAATGTTAAGAAAAAAAAAAGATGATTGAGAATGGGAATTGGCTGCATGGTTTCCTTGTGAACATTGGTAAGACCACAAGTTTAGTTGCAGAATTATGGGGATTGAGAGAAGGCCTCAAGCTTTGCCTCTCGCTGGGCATTTCTTGGTTGATAGCAGAAATGGACACTTCAGTGGCAGTAAAGATGATTTTGGATAATGGCAATACTAGAGGGCAAGGAGCTGCTCTCGTTATGGACATTAAAACCATCTCTGGTAGATTTTCTTCCTTTGTCCTTCGCCACACACTTCGTGAAGGAAACACGACAGCTGATTTCTTAGTTTCTTTGGGTCATACGGCTTGTAATGGAATCACCTTTTTGGATTCCCCTCCTGTTGGTTTGCAGTAGATTCTTTTTGGGGATAGAGTGGGAGCTATGTTTCCAAGAGCATATATAGTATGTTTTAATTAGTTCGTTTCTGATGTACCAAAAAAACAAAAGAAAAAACTAAGATAGTTTAATATTTCATCATAGCCATTAATCATATACACTAAGCTTTTGTTTGGGAGTGTTGTGTGTACTTTATAGCGGGGCGCGCTTTTTTTTTTTTTTTTTTGGAGCATGAGGGAATTTTGAGAAATGAAAGATTTTTTTTTTTTCAAATCATTGGTTGGAGTATACATCACAACCAATTAAAACCAAACATTAAGATTTGAGGACAAACCATTGAATTCAAAGATTCGGTTCTTATAATGGATTTAATTAGTACATATATATATGTATAAAATAATAATTGAAAAATCAAGAAAGAATAATAATAAACTTATACTTTTAGATTAAGTGACTTATCAAAAATATTTGTGCAA
>BPVZ01000031.1:1854065-1879180 GCA_020521535.1 Rubroshorea leprosula
CCATAAATATTAGGAGTTTATCATTCATTTAATAATTTAAGTTGTATAGAATAATATAATTCGAATTATACAATTTTTTTATTTAAAAAATATATGAGAAGAAAATATTACATACTAAGAGCAGTCAAGAAAAAAAAATTTTAAATACCAACTTTACCCTTTTTTATTTTTATATTGAAATAAACATATCAAATTTGTCTTTTAACTTTCCTAAAAAATGTGTAAAAAATTTTCTCATACAAAACGCCACATAAATTTTTGGGGAATGATGCATGTAATTATCAGTTCGGCACCTAGCGATACATACTCTATAAATCAAATATATTATAAAAGTAAAATTATAAATTTACTCTTAAAGCCATATTCTTCCTCACAAAACCTATTTTCCAAATGACAACAAGAACAAATCGTTTGAATCCCAACAAAACTCAATTAAGCATTCAAGTACCAAATCAAAATCTTGAGCAAGTTTCCTAAATGACAACAACACCAAATCAATGAAAATTAATTTCCAAATGACAGCAACACCAAATCTTGAGGAAGAGTTCATTTTCTCAAAATATCATCCTCAATTTAGCCCATGATTTTGTAGCCCATTAAACACATAAAATAGGTCTATTTTTGGGATGATATAGCAAAAAGTGGAGGGCATGTAAGTGGAGCCAATTGGTAGAAAAGGGAAAAGAAAACAGGAGAAATTTTTGCAATTTTGGTACTCTGTGTAGCTTTACTATTTTGTCCGATCTGCAAAAGTTCACCATTGGATTGGGCTAAAATTTTGTCTAAGTGTTCAAGAGACATTTATCTATATTCTAAATGGTTTTTCATTTAGAACTTTATAGGTTCTAATTTTGTACTCAAAACAATAGCTTGTTTTTGGTGATTTGTTTTTCTTATGATCCCATTTTCTTTATCAATTTGTGATCTATTATTACTCTTATTTGGTGCTGGGTTCATGAAGAACCCAGGTGTATGAACCTAGATCTAGATTCAATTTAAACTTAGATTTAGGTTCAATTTGAACCTAGGTGTTAAGGAACTTGTTTGTTTTCAGTAGGTAGAAAGAGAGGGAAGAAGAAAGGGAGGGGGAAGAAAGTTGAGAAACTAGTGTTGAACTGTTGAAGAGAGAGATGGAAAGATAGGAAGAAAAAGGGGTATTGTGAGGAAGAATATAGTTTTAAGAGTAAATTTATAATTTTACTTTTACAATCTGTTCGGTTTATGGAATGGCACCATTAGATGTCAAATTGCCAAGTGTCAAATTGGTGGGTGCATAAATAATTCTCCTAAAATTTTTGAATGGAGATTTGTGCAATTTCATTATAAGAATCAAATGGTTTTCTCATCAAATAGGAATGATATGACAAATTGAAAACCACTAAAAATATCCTACATTTGTAATTCTAATTACAATAGACATATTGACAAAGGTCCACCAAAAAAGGTTATACTTAAAATTTAAGCAAAGCCACTAGACATATTGCTTATTTTCAACTCAAGAAATTTGGAACCTAAAAAAGATTTTTATTTTTGTATCAATAAATATAATATCATCAATGATAAAAAATGTTGACAAATATTATTACTCCATACCATCTTTTTTATAAATATATTTATTATATGCCTTTAAATACAATTAATTTAATTTTATAATTTATGCTTTACTGAATAAGTCATGAAACTTATTAAAAAAATTAATAATTTAAAGTTAATATTAAAAACTTTAACTTAGAGTATCAAACAATTAATTTTTATTTTAAAAAACTAAAAAGATTATAAAAAAAAAAGTCATGACCATTCAGCGGGTCAATTATCAAACTCCATAGGTAGAGTATCTTTTAGTTTCACATTTTTTTAATGAGGTTTTTTTTTTTTTTTTTTTTTTTTTGTGACAAAGGGCATGAAAGTTGAAAACCAAATTCTAAAAGTATATTTACCCAATTAAAATGAAAGTAAATAAAATGCACGAGAAAATGGGAATAATAACAATAATACCTAATGGACTAAAAAATTAATTAACAAGAAAACTATAATTAACAATTATCTGTTAAAAAATTATTAATCCACCGACTTCTTGTTTCCATGTACAACCACATATTCATAAAAAAAATAATAAAATTATAAAAACAGAACAACGCGAAATTCCCCAAAAACAAAAAAAACAAAAAAATATTACATTTCTTGTTCTCAAATCTTAATTCTGATCATCAGAAAGTCCACTTCCAGATCTTGATCCTCAAATCAACCTCACATTTCATATTAGAAATGGAAGCCGTCGTAGCCGTTTTCCCCGCCGGAACAGTCGCCGTAATCCCTTCACAAGAGACCCTAACGCCGACTTTCGGAATCTTCAAGCCACCCATCTTTCCTTTCACCTTAGTATCCAGCTTTATCTTCAATGCTATGCCATTCTTGCTCTTCAAGTACGTCTTCAGTTTCGAAGCCGACGAATCGTCGAGTGCTTGGTTGGTACCAGTAATCGCCGCTTTCAGCAGGGTGGTGTTCTTGGTGGGATGAACGAAGGATGGGAACGAACCGTCGCCGATATCGATGTCGTCTGCAGTAGTGACGGTGACGGAGAAGGGGTCGTAGGTGTAGACCAATTTCTTGTTGGGGTTTTTAGCAGTCATGTCTAGGTTCATGTTGGTGTTGAGTTTGGTGATGGAGGTGGAGGTGGAGGTGAGGTTGAGGGTGGAGATTTTGAGGGAGGATAAGGAGAATGAAGGGCGGTGGGGGCGGTAGATGACGTAGAGGGTGGCGCCAGCGATGGCCGCTAGGACGAGCATGAGGAGGATTATGAGGGTGAGCCAGAGGCAGAAGGAGCAACAACGGGAGCGGCGGGGGCGCGGGCTGGTAGATTGTGGACGGTAGAGGGGACGGGTATTGGCACCGTAAATTTGGGATTTGGTGGCAGGGAATGTGGGGTTGCTTGCCGCCGCGGTGGTTCCGTTGGCCCCGGCGGGTTTGGATGAAGGGTAGATTCTGTCGGTCATGGTGGAAGAGGGGAAAGGAGGGAAATGAAGATAACGGAGGAAGAGGGAATTGAGTCTTAGTGGCAAAAAAATGGTGTTTATAGGAGAAACGTAAGGAGGGAGACAGCGAAGGTGGAACTAAAACCAATAGGAACGGCACACGAGCGTTATGGCGCGTGGTGAAAGCGTAAGTTTGGGAAAGATTCTCCTTAATTATTGTGAAAAATGATTTAAAATTTTTTTTATAATTTTTAATTTAATAATTAATTATTTTATTTTATTAAAATTTATAATATTATATATATTTTTTAATGATATATAAAAATTTTAAATAAAAATTATGAAAATATTATAATTACAATATTACGTGATGATGTAAATGTATAATATAATATGTTATTATATAATTAATTTTTTTATTTAAGTATGTGATATTATATATATCTATTTATTTAATATCACGTATAACAACTAAAGTATGATCGTAAAATTTACATAAATAAATTATTAGCAAATTATTACCTTAACCTTTGAAATAACATGCATAGATAAATAAAAATAATTTATTTATAATATTTTTTATTAAATTCTTTTATCATAATTTTAGGTGACATTGTTTATAGCTATATTTTCTAGTTGACACGTGTAAATTATAATACCTATAGCTATTGTAAAATTTTATTATAAGAAGTAATTTAAATTAATTTTTTTTGTTAGCAAATAATGTGAATCAATAATTCTATTTAGAAAGTGACCATGGATTCTTTGAGTTCAAGCATTCACTAAGTGACATGAGACATTAAACCACACGTACCATTTCAATTTCAAATCAAAGTTTTAATTAAGATCAAAATCTAAATTTCAAGTGGACAATAACTCATAGTATTTTCTTCCATTTTTAACAAAAAGAAAAAAAAAAGGTACGCGGGTTGATTGAGCCGTGAAATACACGCCTTCTTTATGAGAGTGGACGTGCCATCTCTCCAACCGAAACTGACATCTCCGCGCCACCCACCGAACTGAGGTTTGGACTGTTCCTTCCGTCGATCTCAACTCTTAAATTTTAGTAAGGTTAAACCCCAATTTAGCCCCTTAACTATTGTATGAACCCTAAATTTGTCCCTTTTTAAAAACTTCTTGGTTTGGTTACTTCTGTTTACCATTTTAGCACCAACTTGGTCTTTTCATTCAAAATCCACCTGTGTCCTATTACTTGACGGAAAAAAAATGACATATAAAAGTATCTTGACACATAGGATGTATAGCATGGCAAAAGCAATGACATGGTAAGAAAAAACCTTAAAAAATTTCCTTTTCCCATTTTTTTTTCCTCCTTTGATTTTTTTTTTTCCCCTTTCTTCCTCCTCTTCCTTTCTTTTTGCCTTCTGCAAACCCTAACACCTTCTAATATTAAATCCAAAGATAACACAAACATAAACCCAAAATCTCTCCAAAATAGTTATCAACCCTAAATTCTTTCTTTTAGCCTACCAAAAACCCAGAAATCACAGTATCTTCTCCCAAATTTCTAAAACACACACACACACACACACACACACACACAACTAAAACATTTTTCGAATCTTTCAAACCCAACAGATCGTTGGGCTCAACTGTTGGCTTCCAGACCCCCAACAGATCTACAAATCATTGAGTTCGATCGAACCCACCCAGCATATGTGCTAGGTTTGATTTAACTCAGCGAATCTGCTAGGTTTCAAACCCCTAGCAAGCCTCAAAGGATGAAGAATTATTGAGGAAAAAGTTTAGATGGAGAAGATGAGATGAAAAAAGAGATTATGAAGAGATGAGAAGAGAAGATGATTAAAACCCAAGCCAACAAAAAAGGATCTAGGGGAAGAAGATGAACAACAAAAGAGGTTGGAGATGAAAAGTACGGGGTAGTGAAAGGAGAAAGGAAGGAAAGTGATGTGTAGTTGAAGATGAGGGTAAAAACGTAATTTTAACTTTATAATTAGTTTTATAATTTAACCTTTAATTTTTAATTAGAAATTACATGTCAAGAATTTTTTGATCACATTGTCAATCCTACATATAAAAATACTTTTACATGTCATCTTTTTCTGTAAAGTAACGGGACACGTAAACGGATTTTTAACAAAAGAACCAAATTGGAGTTTAAATGGTAAACAATAGGACTAAATCAAGGACTTAATCAGGGACTTTTTTAGTTTAGAGACCAAATTAAGGGTCTATATAATAGTTGAGGGACCAAAAATGAAGGTTTAACCTTTTAGTAATTAATGTTCTGTTCTGTTACCAACCTTTGAACCGATGACCAATGACTAAAGCATTCTTAAACGAATTACTTTAGCCAGCAGGCCAATGGAAGGCTGGTTGTAAATGTTAAAACAATGGGAGGCTCAACGTCAGCTCTAGGCGTGAGGGTCCCATGTGCCACGTAGGACTAGTCAACAATTAGTTGTTTGACCTAAAAAATTCCAATGATCAAGAAGCCTTGTAACGCATCATTTAAATTTAATAATTCATCCTCAAATCTTAGTATTTGAGTAGAGTTGGTGGAGAATTTGATTTCCATCAATTACTTGATCACCTGCACTTGACCTATTGGACTATAGGTGTTTCTCTCAACTTATGAGTTGTGCATTCCCTTCCCCATCCCCTGTAATTGCCCTTTAAAAAAAAAAAAAAAAGCCTTGGGCTGAGGGCGTACAAGGTCTTTAGTGAGGTACGCAATGTACCTTACCATATCCTCCATAAGTAAACAGCATTGCCAACTCGGAAATCAAAATTTTCATTTGGACCGTCATGTGCCAAAATATTGATCAAAGGACTCTATAGAGTTTTAAGTTGCATGGATGACACGTGAGTAGGTAAGTTATTTGATTGCATGGTTGAGGTATAGGAAAAGTAAATCACTTCTAAAGATGACTCCCTCTCCCATCGAATGTAACAAAAAGCTCATAATAATGTATATATAAAGTACAATAGCTTATATTAATGATTTAAATAAATCAGTAATAATTTTTTATAATAAAAATAATAAATTTTAAATTCAAATTATGTAATATATTGATAAAATAAATGAATAGATAAAAAAATTATTTTTTACCACACAACTCGATCAAAATAATAAAATTTTTTTAATAATTACATCATATAACCATGCACTAACTATATAAAATAATACAACTCAAGAACACATGCCCAAATAAATATACAAAGAGGTGACGTGCAGTGTGTGTCATAATTGTTAATGAGAAGGAAGCCTCTGATATTAAAATGATCTCCTTTTCATTAATAGTTACAAAATGTAAATGCAAATGCACGCTAACCATTGATGATTGAAGCAATAGCGCTTTGAAGCATGGCATGCAGTGCACTTAGCTATATATTCTTTTCGTTTTTGAAATTAACTCTAAACAGTTATTTAATTCATCTTAAAAGGGTATTTTAGTTTCTAAATTGTTAAACTACACAATACACAAATTATTTGACGATGGTGGCTAGCTTTGGGGGTGAATCTCAGTTAGTGTTTTACAGCCTAACCTAATACAATCCAAACTACAAAATGTTAAATTGTTGATTCATTTGTCTTTTTTTCATTTTTGAAAGGTTAAATGTCAATTTTGGTCATCAACTTTAAAGTTTTACATAATTTTTATCCTTCAACTTTTTTATATACTTTTTTTATCCCTTAAATATGAAAAATATACTTTTTAGTCCTTCCGTAAGTTAATTCATTAAGTAACTTTTAATATATGCATATTTTTTGTCTCTCAACTTAAAATTGAGTGACTAAAAATGTACATATTTATATAAACTTAACAGTTTAACTGACAAAAGGATTAAAAAAGTGCATAAATGCATTTTTCATAATAAAGGGACCAAAAAAGTACATAAAAATTTGAGGAATGAAAATTATATAAGACCTTAAAGTTGAGGGACCAAAATTGATATTGAACCTTTTTGAAACAAACAGCATTTGATTTATTACCAAGATGATAATTTTGGAGCTGATTAGCCCTATCATTAAGGATTTAGAACCTTTTGTTGTCTTGTAAATTAAATTTAAGATTTAAATCCTGGGATCCTCTCCTAAAGAAAATTAATTTCACACTTTTTCACACCATGCTGATATAGGGTGCTTCCTTATAAGATCTAATCAATATATATAGAAAAGCTAATGCTGTTGCAGACCGGCTGGTGAAACCACCAGCAATAATGCTTACAATTCCAATTTATGTTTACTACTCAGATCCAGATATATCATGATCGGATATAATTCTTGCCAGCCGTATGTTTGGAATTCAGTTTTTATTATAAGAAACCATATCCAATTAATATACCTTTAAATGTTTCTCAGAATTCTCATGTTATTTTATATTTTATCAGATTACTATTTTGTTATAAATTAACTTGTAGCATATGCATTTTCCATTTCCGTCTTGTTTTGTTGTAATGATTTTTTTCTTTTGGATTCTGTTCTTAATTGATGCAGTCAAATTGTCAACATCTGCAATGGAAATTGGGAAAGGAAAATGAATGGAACATTCTCTTAAATTAAAAATTGTATTAATTAGTATCTATTCAAAAATTAACACCTACCATTTACCCTACCAAGCCAGGCCATACCCCATGGATGCAACCAGGTAAATCTTAAGGAATTAATTAAATTTTAGAAGTTGAGACTGCGCATTCTTTTGGCTGTAGAATTGTCTTGTCGTAGAAAAGAAAGTATTTTAGAAAATTGAGTTTCTCTGCCGTTAGTAGTTTACGTAGTCCACACTATTTCATGAAGCCTTAGCTTATGTTTGGATACAAATTAATAAAAGAAAGGAAGAGAAAGGGAGGGAAAGGGAAGAGAGGAGAAGTGAAAGGAAAAAAAAAGTTGATATTAGTTTTGTTTGGATAAATGAAAGTGAAGGAGAGGAAATGATAATATTTTTATTTAATTAAATAATTTAATAAAAAATAAAATAAAGAAGAATAAAATTTTTAAAATTTATTAATTAAATAAATAGTTGAAATAAAATGTTTATATATTTTTATTTTATAAAAAAATTAAAACAAAAATAAGTTAAGTAGTGTAATCCGTTTTAATTCTTTCAAATCAAAAGAATTGAAAATGAAGGAGAAGAGAGGGCTCCGTCTCCCTTCATCTCCCTCCTCTCCATTAAAATTTTTTATCCAAACAAAAAGAGAGGCTTTCATATCCCCTCGCTCTTCTCTCCATCCCCTCCAACTTCTTTAATCCAAACAAAGCATTAAAGTATTGCAGTTCTGCCTTCTGCATAATCTAGAGCTCCTGCAAAGAATTGGGTGCAGGGTCTTGCATCTTCGTCTCTGATGTCTTTTCATGAGGAAAACAATCACTATATTCTTTATGATACACCTTTTAATATTTATTAGTTCAATTATTAAAATCTAAATTTAAAAATTTTTATTTTAAATTTAAATTTAAAAATAATAATTTTGTAATAAATGTGTTATAAAATATATTGAATGAAAAGTGTATCGATTATTATCATTTTCATAAATATCACCATCATGGTAGGAGAAGTTTCAGTAACTCTACCCACGAACAATCTCATCCATTTCGTCGATCCACTTGCGGCCAGCAAGGTTTAATTCATTTCCCAGGAGAGAACTAACCACCTTAATTCTTGAAGATGATGAGGACCAACCTTGGTTAGCAACGAAGGGCAACGTTCCTGTCAATTTGACTTTATGGTTCAGTCAATATGGTTGCTTGCTGCACGTTTTGTTTCCTTTCCCTTTATATATTAATTCCTAGAAATCAAACCAGGCGGTTGATGGGGATACTAAGGCTACCCTTACCTCAAGTTTGGTTCAAGGGGAGGGAAGAGGAGAGAGACCATTCACCTTCTATTTCCCTGTCTTTTTTTCTCATTCTCTTCTCTTATTTGATTAAATTAAAATTATAAAGAAAATTAAAGGGAAGTTTCTCCCTTCTCTTCCCTTCTCTTTTATTTCCTTCTAATTTTTATTATCTAAATAAGAAAATTTATTTCCTCCCCCTTAAACCAAACAAACCATTAGAAACTTATTAAGTGCAAAAATCTCAGATTGATAAAATTAAAAAAACAACATATGAATTCAATATAAGATGCATTAGTTCACTTATTGCAATTTGAAACCCCATTTTATATTGGGTTCTACTAACCTGTGTTTTAAGAGCAAAGATTACATTTTTAATATTAATTGATATTAAAAAATAAAATTTAATATTTATTTAATCAATTATTCAATTAAAAAAATACATATATCATTAATGATAAAATTAATGTTAATTTTTAATATTTTCTATACTAATTAATATAAAAATAAATATTAACTACACCCTTAAAATACAGATTAGATAAATCCTTAATATTTCGATCAACATATCCAATCTTTACATGACTTAATTGAATTACGAAGTTTCTTTGGATTTTGTGTATTTAGTTTTTTGTGTCTCTGTCTCTATCTCCTGTGTCTCAATGTCCATGCTAAGCAAGATTTACCTCTTTATAAACTTTCTCAAAAAAATTAAATTTGCATCAATAAGATAAAAGAGTAATTAAACTGTTGCATTAATTAAGTCACAATTCTTCGGGTGGCTGTGTACTAATTAAAAAAAAGAAAAACCTTCAAACCTCTCTAGTTGGTAAACCTTTATATATATATATATATATATATATAATTAGTTATGTATTTTTACATTTTAATATTATAATAAAATAAAACAAAAGTAACATTTTTAATTTTTTTTTTCTAATACAATTTTCAACTGACAAACTTACTCTTCTTCTCACACTTTTTGAAAGCAAAAGTTTCTCCCAACTTTTTTTATATAGAACCCATTCAATAACTTTTTATTAGCTTTTTTTATGTTATTTTTTTATCGAAAATGTAAAAACCCAACAAAATTTTAATAAAATGTCATTGTAAAATTTATAAATTGACATAGAGAAATTTAAGAGGAAAAGTTGTTGAGCGGACTCAATAAAGGGAAAAGTTTTAGGGAAGCTATTTTTTTTCAAATAAGTAGAAAAAAACCTTTATGGGTTAAATTATATCAAGAAAAATAAAGATTAAAAAACTTACTTTTACCCTTTTTTTATTGTAATATTAATATGTGAAAATATATAAATAACATTGTAGAAAAAGAAAATCTAGAGAGCTTTAGGGGAACTTTCCCCCCAACCAAACACCCCTAAAATGGTACCCCAAAACAATTTCCATTTTTTGACCATCACAAAGATTAAACTTCCAAACTTGGGTTAAGGAGAGTGTAAATACCTTTCACTTCAACAATTGGTTGCAACCCAGACACATGGTTGAGCGTGCAAAGGTTTTACCGAACACATTTTCTATTTGTTTTGTCCATGGTACTTGGGAATCTCTGGCATGATTTGGTGGTGGGATATACAAGACATTTTGTTGGATTAGAAAAGAAAAGAAAAGAAAAGAAGCATACCAGTTTGTTACTTAGATTCAAATAGAAGTGAACAAGACAAATTATAGCTTTGAATCTTAATTCTTTCATTATGTGAAACCAAACATCAAAACCACACACCAAACACACACAGCTACAGCTGAGATGTCTACAGCTGAGATGTTCATCCTTTTTCCTCCTAATTTTTACCAACATCCACAAGGACAGTACAGTTCATTGATTCGTACACGTTACAACAAATGAAATTAAAATGCTAACTTTCCTTTGTACTTGCTAAATTAATATTCTATTCCTAGTACTACAAACAAACACTGCTCTTGAAGTGCTACTTCTCAGTCTTTACACTTTTACTTATTAAACTTTAGCTGCTTTTCCTAGTCTGTGTCTCAGAATCTTGACTCCCATGTATCTGCAGATCAAAATCAACCAATACATTAAAATGACTATGTTTCTCCTCCATATTTTCCTCTAAAAAATGATGCCGGTTCTAATGAGCTAGGAGGCAATGTAGTATATTTATTAAGGTTATAAGCTTACCTGCCCATCATCAAGATTGTGCCTTGAGGATTAGTTCCTGGAGATTCATTGAGTATCGAGCCATCAACAACGCGGAGCCTCCGGATGCCAAGAACTTTGTAGTCAGGGTCTACCACCTTGCCAACATGGCACCCTCCGTGGTAGTGCCAAATTGTGATCACAGTGTCTTTGCAGAACTGCTCTAGGGACTTGGTGTCATTGGTATGCTTAGGTATGAGGTTAATATTGGCCTTGACACTTATGTTGAGCAGCTTCTCGAGAGTTGGCTTGTCGCATTTTGCGTAGTTTGTAAAGTGATCAGATTGTATGATCTTTGCAACCATACGAATCCCATCAACGCAGCGCCGCAGATCAAGTGGATGGCCAAAGTAGTTGAAGGTAACAGAAGGGTTGTCATCAACGTTGGCATTGGCCAAGCTGAGATGGCCCGTGGAAAGGGGACTGGCAATCTTCTCCAAAATGAAACCTCCCTTGAATGCTTCATATGGTAGGTCTCGTTTACGTTTGATGTAAGCTTGAATTGTTTCAGGTGTCCTTTGCCTTGGAGGAATTGTAGAAAGCTGCCCAATCTAGTTTTTTCACAAAAGAAAGAGATAAGATCAGTTCGAAAATTTATTTTGACATATAGAACCCAATCTTCAAGGTACATACTTTTCCTTTGAGCTTACCTCTGCAGACAGGATTCCATGGTGACACTGAATGCTATCTTGGGACTGCCCAAATCCACTGCTAGCTTCAATATACACACCCATCTTTGTGATGCCTACAGTCTGAATGAGTGATTGCTGGACCGGACGATTAGATGGAACAAAAACAGAGTTCATTGGATTGTCAGCCATGCCTTTCCCAACAAACTCATTGTCAAGTACAACTGACATGTTCATCTTTTCAAGCTCAGCTTTGGGTCCAACACCGCTGAGCATTAGCATTTGAGGAGTTCCAATTGCTCCACTTGATAAAATCACCTCACTCCTCTTGTTTTCTGTTAGAACAGCTTTATGCAGCCTCCCATTTTCATCTTTGAATATCACTCCTACAGCATTTGGTTGTTTTCCTGCATCAAGAACAAGCATATTATAAAATCAACAAAACTTTTCCGCACTCTGGAAATTTCAGTTTAGTTTGTTAATTACCATGTGTTTACCTCTTGTATCGAACACAACTTTTTGAACAGTGGCATAAATCAAGACAGTAAGCTTGTTGGGGTTGGCATAAGCAAGGAGCTCTGCAGCAGTATGGCGGCGACCAAACCTGTCAAAAATGGTGCCACCAATCTTGGTTCCATATATATGATCATAGGTGAATCCATTGTAGGGTGACACCCCAACCTCCAAGAGACCCTCCTTGAATGCATTCTGCCATTCTGAAAGATTAGGCCGATGAACTATTTGCTTCTCCACCCATGGATAGGACTCATTCACTAGCTTCGCATCCCATCCCACTCTCTCAATAAACCTACAAACCAAGGAAGCTTCAACATCAAGGCATTTAGAAGATTTGGGTTTGCATTCCATTTCCATAGTCTTCTCCTTTTGAAGACAAGATTTGGGTTTGCATTCCCTTGTCCATACTAGATTTAGGTTTGCATTCCACAATCAAAAAATAATATTTATTTTAGGACAAAGGAAGTAGGAGGTAGAGAGAGTAATTATTGTTGAGACAAAATTTAGAAGAAAAGATAGTATTATTGAGGTGAATTATTAAATGTGAGCTTTATCTACAAGTTAAAATGAGAAAGATAAAAAAATATATATATGTTTGCTAAAAATATAAAAGTCATGTATAATTTATTTAGGGCAAGCTTCATAAAAAAATGCTTTTATATGTATATTTTTATTTAATACTTTACCATTAGAACTATATTAAATTATAAAATATTATTATATTATGATAATTTCTGAATGGAGGCCCTCACCTTTTTTCAGGGTCTTATTTAATTTAATTATTAATATTTTACAATTTCATAAAATTTCAAACTGTAATTTTATTTGATAATATTTCTTAATACTTTATTTTAAATTTTTTATATCCCTTTATTATTTTAAAATATACAAAAGATTAATTAAAATAAAAATTAAATATATAAAATATATTTGATATATTTTTAAAATATCAAAAGGCTAAAAAATCAACAATTGCAATTATAAGTCAACATTATCAAACTACAAAATAGTTTTTGCTAGAGTGGGAATGGGGATTGGGAAGGGGACCCTGCGCATCGAACCCATGACGCAAGGGAGTGCCTCACTTATATATGAAGAGCGACATGCCACTTAATTTCAACGTCGGGATTAGAAAAAGACAATGGATGCAGTGATAAGACCAAGGAGGTGGTAGCATTTACGCCATTGAAATTAAAGCTAGACTTTGTTTCTTGAAGAAAGTGGGCTCAAACCAATCACGTTAATAAAGAGGAGAAGAGTCACAACAAAGGAGTTTGTGGTTTACACAATCCAATTTAATGCAGCCTATATCTCCACGTGATTAGGCCAACAACTATGTCCTCTAGACAAACAGCCACCGCTATATTAACAGCTTATGGTAAGCATTAATTCATCTCCTTTGTATGAGTGACAAAAAACGAAATGTATACTGATAAAAACTAGGACAACCGCAAACACATATTTCACGCATAAATCAATTTTAAACAACCATTTTCCAAATTATCAGATATAGACGTAATCTCTAGTTTCATCAATTGGATGTTGACGTGATAAGTACTGATTACCTTGTTAAGAATTTAATTTTAGGTCAAATTTAAAACTTCGTATTAACTAAATTTAGAATTAAAATGTCCTCATAATCTAACAACATCAATCATTTGATTAAACTAAAAAATATATAGATATATTTACTATCAAAAGTTTAATTAAATTAGTATCCATTAATAGAAAATTTTTTATTTAAAAATTTTCAATTGAAATTAAAATAAAAATATAATAATAATAATAATAATAATAATAATAAAAATAAAGAGAGAGAAGAAGAAGTTGCGCTAGCTTCAAAACAAAGAGATGCTAAGCAGTGAAGATTCATACTCCGGGTTTGCTCTGGTGTAGAAGCCAGCATTGATGCAAGTGCCACCACCAAGAACTCTTGCTCTGGCATTAAGGACACCATCTGTGGAAACAAAGGCTTGGGAAGCAGAACTTGGTGAAGTGTCTGCCAAGGCAATGTGGAAGTTCCTCAGAAAGGAAACGTTTGCATTGGAGAAGGGGACACCACCTCTCTCTAGAAGTAAAACACTGAAATTTTGAGAGAGTGTGGCAGCTAAGGGGCAGCCTGCTGTGCCACCTCCCACAATTATGTAGTCATAGGCTTTTTCACCACCATTTGCAGGGAATGAAGTAGAGGAAAAAAATGAACTTGCCCTCTTGATGAATGGGTACCTGTATGGGTACGAGTATTTTATCCCTGCATTGCATTGCGAACATCATTCATTTCAAGTCATCAGCTGAAATCTACTAACCGATCATTGACGAATTAAAACACCAAAGATCCCATTTAACCAAGAGAATTGGGAAATGAATTGAAGAAATTAACTCTAACAGGTGGAGCTAGTTTTGACTCTGTAGACAAGATGGTTTGCAAATACCAATGAGATTAGTTGCGTTAGAGATCCAAAATTTATAGACCCATGTTGCTAAAAATGAGAAAGAATGAAGAGGTAGCAAAAAGATTGAACCTTGGGAAGAAGAGAGTGTGGAGAGCCATAAAATAAACCCCAGAAAGAGTTTCAGTACTACAAGAGAAGCCATTGAGGACCACTGCAAGCCACCCACAGAAGGAACACAAAGGCTGCTTGTTTCTTCCCAAACCAACAATGTGGCTGGCACTGGATGGCCTAGATATGTGTGTTAACAATCCTAATGCTACATTTAACACTTAGGAGAATAGAATTTAGAAGCAGTAGCAGTATATGTAACACGAGAGATTGAAATGAAATCAAGAAGAAAAGGAAAGAAAATCCCAACAAAGAACTGCAGCAGTTATGAAAGCTATTTAAGATCGTTGAAATTAGGACTGGTAAAACATTAATGGTGATATGAATGCACACGGTAGGAGCAGAATTGAGGGCCGTTGGATTAAATGTTTCGTGATTTAAGTTTGATCTTGTCCCTCCAACTTGCACATGGCCAGCTCATGCACGTGTCTTGTTTACCTAAAAGCTACTGTTGCCATCCGCTTCAAGTTAAGAACAAAAATGATCTAATTAATCAAGATTAATTACCATCTGTGTGAAAACTGACGCTGTGAGTAAAGTGGTTTTAGTTATTTTTGTAAGGTTTATATCGTCCTTTCAAAGGTAATGGTTCAAACCGACTTTATGATTAAAATATTCAAAAAAAAAAAAATTACCATCTGTGTGTAAATCAGTTGAAAAGTTTTGTTTACCCAAAGCTACATTAGTGCATACGGTTGCAGCTGGTGCTTCTGTAGGGGGGTGAAGTGAAAATTTTAATTAAGATACCATGTGTGAGCAAATCATTGAAGAAGAATTTTGTTTTAAATTTTTGGACAGCAAAACTAAAATTAATAAATCTGCCCCCACATGCAGGGGCGTTGAGCCCAGTAATATCTTTCCATTTCCCTTCTTCAATTTTCCTTAATTCTAAGTTCCAAACAAGCTTCAAGTTTCTTTAGATTTGTAAAATCAAACCATTTTATTTCTTTTTTAATTTCTTTTTTCCTGAACCCAATTTTGATTGTATTTCACTATAATTCATTATGGTACTGCATTATTCATTAGCTAAGTAGCTAACCCACAACACTGAACTTTTTTAAATTTACACGTCAAATAATTGTGCACATTTAGTAGCATAGAGCAATAGGGATGGGTACCGTTCGGTTTTAGTTGTAATCAAACTTAAATTATATATTAGTTAATTGAAGTTCTGGATTTAGATTTTAAATTTTAGTAATTATTAATCAAACTAAAAAATAAGAGTTTTATTAGTTTGGTTATATTTTTAAGAGTAACCATTTAGATCAATTTTGGTTTTAATTAAAAAATTATTTTTATATTATTTTAAATATTTTTTGAGTTCGTTAATTATTATTTTATTAATTTTAATTACTAAAAAATTAAAAGTTATTCAAATAAATAAATAATTTAGTGAAAAGTGATTAGAAAATTTTTTAAAAAATTTAGAAATCATTAAAAAATTTATATAAAAGATTTTTTATCTAAATTTTTCTATTGAACTCACCTTAGTTATCAAATTTTTAATTTTAAAATTTAGTAATCAAAATCAAAATCATTTAAAATTAATTCAATTTGATTTTTAATTAAACATATCAATTATGATTTTATCAATTTTTAAAATGTTTTTTTTGGCAGATTTGTTGACTCACCCCTTTAAGCAATTAAGGAGCTGTAGTTTGTAGGGCAGAGGCAGACCTATTAAATTCAGCTGCTAAGCCCACGATCTAATATGTCTTTCACGGAGCATTTGACAGCTATCATAAACCCCACTGCTTGCTTTCGTCTTCACAGCTTGATCGAGAGTATCCATTCAATGGTCCAGGCAACTAGACATTAATAAACAAGCAGCAACATATCCAAGCTGTAAAAATATAATTGTAAACTGTGTTACCAATTATGGAAAATAATGGAACAGCCTCTAAAATTCATTTTTTTAAAATTTTTTTTCTACCTGACTTACCATATAAACCGGCAAGAATTTAATGCATTCATTGATGTTTAATCAAAATTATAACAACGACAAAAAAGTAAAAGGTAGAGGCAACATACTGATGGTTGAGAAGTGAGATACCTGGTGGTGGCTTTTAATACTCAAATAAATTAATTCAAATTTTAAAATTTTAATACGTATAGAAAAGTTGAAATTTTAATTTAAAAATTTTTTGTCTACATATTAAGTAAGTAAAGAGAGATTAAAGAAAAATAGAAAGATTATTATATTTTATATAATCCAACATTAATATACTAAGTAATAGACTTGATAATAATTTTTTTAATACGTCAAATAATATATTATATAAAAAAATAATTTTTAAAAATGTTTTTACCTATCATAAAATTTAAATATAAAACCTTCAATATAAAAAAAAAAAAAATAAGGGTCAATAATGTAACTACTGCAATGCACCTCAACGACAACATAATTGGCAATCATTCCTGAAGTTCACCTGCAGCATGTCTACCGCGAAGCCAATGCTGTTGCGGACCTTTTGGCTAAGATGGTAACTACTTTAGCTTTCTCTTTTGTTGTCTTGAAACAATGTCCTACTTCCATTACCTATTTTCAAAAAAAAAAGGAAACAATGTCCTACTGATATGTGTAATATGAATTATATCTTGGTGTACTGGGGAACTCGATTCCCAAGGAACATTCTTCTCTAATGCTATTCCCATCTTTTTATACCTAAAAAAAAAAACAACATAATTGGCAACGGTTTAGCCACGTCTTACTATCTTATTATAAACTTTTGTTCACTAGTACTTAGTATATTTCTATAAAAGATCAAGGTCCTATAAAAGATCAAGGTCCTAAAAGCTTGAATGGAACCGCACTTGGTTTTCGAGTCTAGTGATGTCAGGTTATGTTTAAATGTATTTTTTTATTTTTAGGGTAACAATTTAAATTTAATTTCTTATGAATTTGTTGAAAAAAGAAAAAAAAAATCTTGAATGGAACCGAATGGCTTATCCATTGCCTATTTTCAAAAAAAGACAAAAAAAAAAAAAGAACCGAATGGCTTAAATTCCTCATTAATTCTACTGCAAATTTCGGTCCATGCAAGTAGGGCCATTCTCCAAAGAAAATGACTTGCAGTTAATTTTGATGGTAACCAAACAGAACAAATAAATTTTTCTGCATTCGATAATTTGATGTCCAATTTTTTTTTTTTTCCTCAATAATTTAAACATAGAAAGAAGTGGAACTTGGATATGCACATTCCCACCGAATAACATTATTTTTAATTTAGTGGGATCATTTTTATGAGTTATTATTTTGAGTCTTCTAGATTTTCTTTCTCATACGCCTTTATCTCCTCCTCAAGTGTAATCCTGTTAAAAAAAAATAGTGAATCACGAAAATCAAGAGTTTTTAATATTTAAAATGTTAAGATTTTTATAATATTATTTAAATATTTTTAATAAATTTTTTTATATGTTAATTTATTAAAAATATTTAAATATCAATAATGATTTAATTAAATTAATATTTATTAACTTAAAATTTTTAATTTAAAATTAAAATTAAAATTTCAAACCTTTATATTATTAAATAATTAATCTTAATATATAAAAAATTTAAAAAAATTTAAATAATTTTATAAAAAAAACTTGACATTTTAATTGTTAAAACATTATGATTTTTCACCAATTCAAAAATATTTATATAATTTTATAAAAAAAACTTGACCATTTTAATTGTTAAAACATTATGATTTTTCATCAATTCAAAATAGTTATAAAAAGAAACTATTAAATGATTAAATAAGGCATTGTACCAAAAACACCGACGACACCTTGCTCAGCTTAGAGAGGTAAAAGAACAGAAACGCAGCTTCCTACAAAACAGGTTTTATGTCCACTACCCCTTCACAATCATCAAACAAGTATGGGGAAAGTTCAAAGAGTACAAGATGGAGATTTTTTTTTTTTTTTTTAAAAAGTCATTAAATAAATAATTTGTGTTTTGCACAAAAATGAGAACTCATTACAATACTCACCACACAAAATCGGTCACAAACTGGCATAAACTCAACCCAAAGCCATGGTAATAGCATGTAGGAATCCCTCATGGATTATGAAACAAACAAATAAGGTTAAACCCTAGACTGATATATAAGAGGCTATTCAATTGGACTCTTTTACTAGAAACCTGTGGGCCGTATGCGGCATCTTGCACAAAAATCAATGCCTTCAAGAGACGTAACTCTCACGAGCTTGTGGGAATCAAATTTTGTGGACCATAAACTTAAGACACCCTAACCATAAATGCAAGAAGCAATCAAGCAGATCAGAAAGAGCAAAAAATGGAATGCTTTGTTAAAGCATCTCAGGTCGCGTTATGGCTAATCGTCTTTGGAGAGACTTGAGTATCCAGTATCATTTTCGGATGAATTTACTGTAGATGAAGCAATTGATGACAAATCACTTCTGCTTCCATGTTTGGAGCTCTTTGTTGCTGGGTTTCTCTGAGGAGCATTAGTAGCAGGATTTGCTCCCTCTTCTGCTAGTTTTTTGAGCAGATTCATAATCGTGGGAAGGAACTTAGTTGACAAGGAAATGAGCCCAGGAAGCTGCAACCACAGAAAATCACAGATTAGGGATTTAGTGGTCTTTAACAAAAATAGAGTTTCAGAGAATAGGCATTGAATGGTCTTTAACAGGTAACATAAAATAGTAATCGCAAGGATACTTAAGATGAGACTGATTTGATAGTAGTACCTAACGGATCTCCTTTGTTTGTTGTTTTAAAAATATAATATATATTGCTAATTAAAAGGTGCTTAAGTAAAATAAAGGATTTGAAAATCATGTTCACTCACAGCGCCATTTTGGAATTCACCCGAAATGTCTAGCTGCACCCACAGGGCCTTGACCAGTAGATAACCTATAAAGATAAGAAGCAGATATAAAGGGTTCCTGCCAAGAAGATACACCAACACAAGTTAATACCAGACACGACAGAAAGTTAAGTTTATGTATTGAAACCAAATTTAATACACCTATATACGGCGGGTATAATGTACCTGAGAAGTGTCATAAATTCATTGAATCCCAGGACAATCAATGCAAGAATTGCCCATGGAGGTGGTAACCAGTTGTTATTGCGTCTGTTGGCTTCCTGAAAGTTGAAAAAGAAAGCAAAACCATTAGACACAGTTATACTTGGGATTGGTAATGATTGAGATGCATACATCTAATGATGGGCTATCAAAGAGAGGATAGCCCTCCCCTTTTCCCAAATCCCTGCCCACCTGACTAAAAATTCAAAACTCAGACTTTCAAGTTGGAGGCTCAAGTTCTTAACCAATTGGGCCACCCTGTTAGGGGCGAGATGCATACATGATGTAGGCTTTTCACATGTTTAACGGAAGCAAGGTAGCTTATTCAGTTATTCTAAATTCCAGAGAAAAGGACACCACATTCTAATAAGTAATATTAGATAATGTGCATGCCTGATCAGGAGAAAACAGCACAAACTTGACTTATTGGACCACATTTCAACCTATGAATCTTCAAATAAATATCATATAAAAAAAAATCCTTGAAAGAAAAAGCAAGGCTTTATATGTGAATGGGTTACCCATAACAGTGGCAAAGAAACCAACTCTGTTTACTACTAAAAAGAAGCAATTGTTTGATAATCTCATGGTGAAAAAAGCATGAGATAGAAAAACAAATGTGAGTATCAATGCCAAACATGCTAATGGAGATATTTTTACTTCTAGCTGATAGATAATTAAAAGAAACCTAAACACTTCAAGTGCACATTGTCTGACCTTAAAATATTCCATATTAGTGTGTTCAATGTTTTTTGCATCCACATGGGTTTCTACTTAATGAGGCAGCATGCTTGATCCTTCCTTTTACAGGCACACAGATTGTGCCAGCAAGAACCTAGATTTCATCTCCAGGGTTGATTTGTAGTTAAGAAATATGGTATGCAAAACCCAAAATTTTCTTAATGGATGGTAAAATCTGCTCTGAGGTTAAACCCATACTAGAAATAGTGATATGCCAAGCACATGCAACAAAATTTTGTTTCTAGT
The DNA here is from genome assembly GCA_020521535.1 of Rubroshorea leprosula. Lineage (NCBI taxonomy): Eukaryota > Viridiplantae > Streptophyta > Magnoliopsida > Malvales > Dipterocarpaceae > Rubroshorea > Rubroshorea leprosula. Next base: position 1,874,772 of record BPVZ01000031.1, read on the forward strand.
TGACTTGATTCCAAACCCAGCTCAGTTTCATTCTTTTCAAACAATTCTAATATAGATCCTACCATTCCCTCAATTGGATGGTAGATGGTAGACCACACTCTAGATTAAAGACCTAGGTAATAATCCCCACAGTCAGTGCCTTATAAAGAATGAACAAATCACCATCTGAAGAAAAGATGGATACTGAAAATTTGAGCTTCCCTGAAAGAGCTGATACAGATTGCATTCTTCATGCTAAATTTCATATGAACACTTGGCTTTATTTTCTAATTAACATTAAATGCCATATTCACCAAATTATAACACCTAATATCCCTGCACTGAAATCTTACGATGAGCAGACTCATAAGAATATAGATAATTATGGCCTCTCATGTTGGAGCTAGAAAAATGGGGAAAGGAAATAAAAAGAATCTTCATAATCAAATAAGTGAAATATCATGCCTGAGCAGAAATGGCCTGAGTGACACTGTACTCTGTCTCTGCCTTGAATTGTCTCCACAAAGACTTGCACTGGAAAGGTGTGATCAATGTTTTTGAGGGTGGAACCTGTTTTAAAAGTGCCATAAGAACTAATCATGTTTTCAGGAAAAGAAGGCCTTGAAAATAGTTCAAAATATGTGTGCATTCATGTGTGACGAATCCTATGGTTTTTCTGCCTACTATATCCATGAGGCAAATACTGATAAAATTCACATTTGTAATAAATAATAATTTCTTTGATTTGATTAAAGCCATTTGGAAGCTTGAACATGTTGACATAACCTGCATACTGTATTCTCATTAAATCAAACATGGTTTCTCTGATGATAAGAAAATCTGTCCAAGCATGCATACAAAATTCGTAAACAATATCTCATTCACCTGCTCCCAAGTGCTTGCGGCCAGTGGATCAGTAGTTGTAATGCTCTTATCAGCAGCATTATTCTTGGTATCTACCAGGGCAAGGGATAGTATATTCTCAATATTATCACCAGCATCATCCAAGCGGATTACAGCCATAACAGAGAGCAACTTCAAGGACTGCAAAGGTTAATTCAGGAAATTAGAAGAGAACAGACCACAGTACAACACTAAGATTCACCCAACAATAACACATAAACAAAGTCATACTGCACTGCGGGCTGTTTTAGTGATGGCTCGAATGTCTTCCTTCCCAGTCCAAACACGTGGCATTGAATCCGAATCATGGCTAAACAGCATCGAAAACCTAAATGCAAATTCACAGTCAATTTCTGTACCATAAAATATAAACAAAGAAAAAAACACAAGGCAAATACGGAAATGAACTATCACCTATCCTTCATTCTGATCAGGACTCTTCCAGCTTCTTCCTTTGCTTTTCCTTCAACCACACCCCTTGCATGATCCTTCAGACTTGTTAGCATCTTGTCTTTTGTTTGTTCATCCAAGTTGAAACCAGAAAGTGCACTGGAAAGCCCAGAGACAGCTGATTCAGTTTCACGCAAAAGTAGTTTCCTTATTGCTGGCCAGGTCTCTTTATTAGCTTCATCTAGAATCGCTTCAACTGGTGCTGATAGTGCATCATTCAGTTTTGCCTGCAAATGCACCATCATTATCAATACGATTTTGTGTTCTTAGTTTACACTTAAATATCTTTCATGTGTATGGTATCCTGACACATCCCATCTATATGCAGCAGATATATCAAGCACAAAAAATAAGATTAATAACATTAGAAGATTTTATAGAAAAAACTTTATTGAAAATAATATGTCATTTCCATTTTGACTGCAATATAGGAACACTCAATACTCTAAAGAAGTGCATATGACTGTTCGTTGTAACATCAGTATTATCATTTATTTACTTTTAAGTCTAATGTTATCAGTGTAAAAAATGTATAAGAATAAGTAAGCACAAATTATCCACACACAACATGAAAGTGCTCACTTCAGTCCATGATTCTTATTTTTTATCAATCTTGATTAAATTCCTTAACCCATATCCAAATGGTACAAAAATTCTTGAAAAAAAATTTGTGAAGCCTATTTTATCCCTGACTTCATAATATTCCTCTGATAATTAAGGAGTACCAAACAGGTTAAATTCATAAAATTGTCAATAAACATGACAAAGATTGCATAGTTAATATAAAAAAGATATGTGAGTTTCCACACCTCATATGATGAAGTAAGTTCTAAAAGCTTGGCAGCACGGACAGAAGCAACGTGTGCATCTATATCACGACGAAGCTTATCCCTTGCTTTAGATGAATCCCAGTTTGCCAGTTCAACAATAGCATCTGCAAGAAAGATACAACAGTAAAAACCAAAAACTGTTTTCATAATTTCTTTGGTCCATTTTATTCTGTTAGCCTTCAATCTTGTATGTTTTAAGTTTTATTCTGAATGCATTTGTTTATATTTCAGTCTAGCTACATGATGGCATAATGATATTCGACTGCACCTGCGCTTTTTTCATCAAACAAAGCCATATGATTTTCAGTGCAACTACAAGCAGCCACAGAAAATGCTTCCCCTCCATTCAAAGCTTTATCAAATGCCTCCTTGAATTTATCAAAAGTTCCAGATCTTATATGTCCTACCATGGACTGGTATGCCAGTTGGACAAGCTGGCTCAAAAGAAGAAAAATAATGAAGCAGGGGATGTATCAATATAACATGAACAGGTATGCTAATAAAAGGTTGCACAATAATATAGTAGATCAATGTTACTTGCAGCAGTTTTTCTTCAAGCTGCTTTCGTTTTGAAGATCTGACACCTTCATCAAAATACGTTGCTTCTACATCATACCTAAAATTTAGAATAAAATAAAAATCTTGGTGAAATGCTACTTCCAAGGAAAATATTCAAGGAATAACATGAATCTCAATTTTATCATCCCAAATCACAATGACAGCTATAAAGCCCATCAGTAAGAAACTTTTCAACTTGGAACAAAGCAACATCAACTCATGCTATCTATTAGGCAGAGAGCATTTTGGTACTTTTTGAAGTTCTATCGACAATAATAAAATAGTGCTCTTAATTGCTCAAATCTTCAGACTATTGAGCTAGGTTTAATTAAAATAACAATACACTTACTCTGATAAGGTGGTGTTGAGAATTGAACTGAGCTTCTTCCCAAACCCAGCAACTGGTTCGGACTTTACAGTCTCTTCCAACTGACACCAATCCTGTTATTTGAAGCAATTTGACCAGATTAAGTGTTTATAGAAGTTTGGTGTAAAGGTGGCCCATATTATTTACGGTATCTTCCAGTTAAGTAGAAATTTGATGCGTGCATGGGTGAACTTATGAGTGGAATGGTATGCATGCCAATGTACCTCGTTTTTAGTGAAAGCAGCATATTTTTCATTAGCAATTTCTTCACAACGTACAGTAGCCACCATGACCTAAAAACAAATAAAACATGGTTGAGAGCAAAATCTACAAATCTGCTATGTTATAAATGGCCCGTCATTTTAATTTTAAGAAGTTACCTTGTGTGCTGGAAGGTCAAGGTCCTTATTCTCCTTGATGACTTTCCAGATTTGCTGTGCACTAAATGAAAATCCTGAAGCAGGTACAACTCCTCTTCTGTCTCCAGCAAGCCCACCAGGCGCAATGGAGTGGTGGAATCGTTGCCTCAAATTAGCAACCTTCATTAATAACAACAGAATCAGATAGGATGCACATGTATATGGCAGCAAAGTCCAGCACCATGGGCCAACAAATAGGCAAAGACCTAAAGCTCAGATGTTGAAGGTGCATTTAAAAAAAAAAAGAAAAAAGAAAAAAAGAAAGAAAGAAAAATGATCCCAATGTCCACACATTGTGAGAAATGAACTAATTGGATAAAATTTGAAGTTACCATCTAAATTGAGATGTAATCTGACAACTCTACTCTACAAGTAGACATTTCATAAACAAAGATTCTTCTTCATATCCTTTCAAACAAACTTCTTGATAAACGAACAGTAACAATATTAATTTTCATTAGTAAATTTTATGAACAAAGGATAATATAATATCATGTTTGAATATCCTTATGAGAGACAGATAAAGATGTGGATACCTGCTCTCTGAATTGATCTTCTTTCTCTTCAAAACTAGAAAGTGCAACAACTTCAACCTGACCATAAAATTAGCTGTAACAGTCAGAAATAGAAAAATATTGACAGAAGCTTATGATGCAAAAAGTTTGACGTCTTACATTGAAAAATTCACTTAGTGGAGTTTCCCTGTGGGCTTCAGGCTTAGGAACCGAGTCCCATATCTGTTGCAAAATAAAAATGGTTCAAGATAAAATGTTGCCTGATTTAATATAGGAAGAAAGGTTCCAAAAAAAAAAAATGTTAAAATTAATCGGAAAAGAACAAAACAGAGGCACCATATATAATTACCTTCTGAATGTCTTCTCTAAGAACAGGTTCTAAATTTTC
>BPVZ01000031.1:1954410-1967444 GCA_020521535.1 Rubroshorea leprosula
TTTTTTTTTTTTGGGACGAAATCTATAAAAGAAATTTAATTTGGGTAAAAATGAAAATTTTGATTTAATTTTTTAACGTTAATTTCTAAAGAATTTTTTATATTTTGAAAAAAAAAAAAGGGGCTTTTGTAAGGATCCAAAGCCTTGGTTGAAGCCCTCCTTGTACATTTTTTACAAGTTACAACAAGCAATTAAGTTAGGCCGTGTCAGGATCTCCCCCTTCATCCGCTGCTGTGCCTCTTTCAGCTACAGGGTTGTTGTTGCAGGGGTGAAGTTGTGGAGCTGTGAATAAGCTCCTTTGGCTATCCGTATTAGAAGCAAGAGGATTGGCGCAATTTCTGCTCTCCCCCTCTGGTAATGAAGCAGATGCTGCAGACGTCACCGAGGCAGCCTCTACTTCACTGCTTCCACCATGGCTGGCACCCTCTTTTCCACCACCTGAAACCCCTGCAGCCACAACTGTTTTTCAGAAAACCATCAGCATGTGGAAGCATGGAATCATATATAAATGAAAACTTGATTGATTCTTGAAACAGACGCAAAAATGCAGTGGCATTCTCATGCACTACGTCCCTGAGTTAGAAATATTGGTGAAATTAAAAGAATTGAAAGAAAGTAATCACGAGGTGGAGGGACAGGAAAAACCTGTGTTGGTGGTGATGACACTGGTGATGCTTGTATTTTGTGGTGCTAATGGGATTGCAGCTCCTTTTTTCATCCTCAGCTGCGAAAAACAACCACAAAATGACTGATCAACAGAGACGTCTTAATTACACTATACTCAACAATCAACATAAAGATTTTTTTTTTCTTTCTTCCTTGAGCCTATGCTCTGCCATGAAAGAACAGCTTATCCTCTTATCATCTTTTTATGTAAAATTTGAATTCTTGAGAAATATGAAGGCACAAAAGAACCACCGGAAGAAAGGAGAAAAAAGATGACAATCTATCTTAGATGCTTAGTGTGTAATGCCAAAGGAAAAGCAGTTTCTGATTTCTGTCACTCCAACAAAACACCTACTCCAAAGCTTGTTAGGTTGCATACCTTAGCACTGTCTTCACAATACTTTACAACCACTGAGATGTTTGCATAGCGGCCATGCAATAGTGTGTAAGCCCACAACAGAAGCTTCCTTGGAATGCTTAAATCAAGAAGCTCCATCCCTTCTGCACTTGCTAGAGTTTGTGTTTCTGTGGCTGGACGAGATGGAACTAAAGAAAGATTTACACCAGAGGGAAGCATTAAATAGGAGCTCTCTCGATAGAAATTATAACAGCTTCTAAGCAAGGAATTAGCTGTCTCAATATTTTCATCCAAAGCTTTCTTTACAATTACATTCTTGATTCTTGTCAAGATAGGGCTCCATTTTGTTTGAAGATTTTCTAGATGATTTGAGTCCTCAAATGATGACTTCCATATCTCTTGTGTCTGCAGATCAATACAAAGTACTTGGCTGCTTTCCATAACACCATCTATCTCACATGGTAATCCAGATTGCAATGGAGTGATCAATGCCAAGCCAATTATAAGAGATCGGCACCATGCAAAAGAAGCATGCCTGCAAACTTTGGCACAATTACCACTTGACAACTTTGGATTCTTGAAACGCTTTCGGATCTTCTCATTTATTGCTTCAAGTGTTTCCAGCTTGGCATTTTTTTCCAGAGACACAATATAATGGTGGAGATACCTGTATCAAAGCAACATATAGCACATGCAACCAGTTGATTTAGAAAGTTTAATGCAGTTACGGTCAATATATATGACAAGCAGGACTACTAATTGCCTCCATAAAACTGATGGGCTACCAGTAGAGCAATTTTTAAACGGAAATTCTTGGGAATTAGGCAGAAGGAAAGATCATGCTAGTTTGTTTTCCTGTCATTATTGTGGATTGAGGAGTCATAGGAAATAAAAATGCTTAGCTGCCTTGAATGGAGAGAATCTCCTCAGAAAATTCACCTCTCACTAAATTTGACATGTTGAGATTGCACATAGTTCATGATCTCTTTCTTAAATAATAAACTCAAAGAACAGATATTTACCCATATAAGCTGCTCTCAGATATTTCTGGGCTCTTCATCTCAGGCAAACTACAGATTTCAGGCCACATGTTCCCCTGTTCCATGAATAAGGCAAATATCTTCTCTAGTTGATGCTCAAGACTGCTTGCAGCATTGCAGCCAGCAATCTCAGCTTGGTTCATGGATAATACTAGAGCTTTGATGTGCCTTACAAGTGCCACTGGTACAAGATCTTCAATGCACAAAGAGAACTGGAATCACAACTGTTATTAGACTCTGCTTGATTGGTGGTGGAAAATAATATCAGCTAAAGTACACCATTAACCTCCCAAGTAGTTACACCAAGTTAATCCAAATGAAAGCATTGCATAAAATAGTTATCTTATATGGAATGGAACCGGGCAATGGTAGGAAATGATTTCAATGAAAATAAATTTAGCATAACAATGTCAACTACCAGTTCTTGTCAATCATGAATGCATTCTTCAATACTGCAAAGCATTATGTAATGTTCCATGCCAAATACAAGAGACTAAGAAAATTTCTAAAAGTTAGATTTGCTACCCTCTTATCTGCCCGAAGAGAAGTATAAGCACGATCTAGGATAGAGATGTCTCTAGTCTCTTCCAACAACTTCAAATAAAATAGCAGGTACTTCCTGATGCAAGTTATAAATTTTCGAGAACTCTCTGGTAAGTTAACTTCAAGTGCTTTCTTGTTCCCTGCTAAACCTGGTGTCCTTCGCCTGATACAAACAATAAATGAAGTAATGAATTAGAAGTATTTTTTGGCAGCTTAAATAATATGTTACTCCCCTAAAAAGTTGGGCAAACTTTGAAATTGAACCAGAAAATCAGTTGGTTGAGTCTATTTTAGTCAAAAGTTTACAGTAGTACTCTTTTAGAAAAAAAACACTTTTGCAGATGACATTATCCTTTATGTTATGACGACAAGGCTGCTTTACTTCAGCTTATCACAGCACATTGCAACTCAGAGATACCAAAAATATTAATTGGTCAAAATATGAAATGCAGGATTGTGGCCATACCTTCCTTTCTTTACCATGCCATCAATCTCCCACATATTTATTGTAAAGCAAGAGCGAGATGATTTGAAACAAAATGAAAGTTCATCCTTTGCCCTTTGAACATCACCCATCTCACCCCTTTTGTACAGCCCTTGAGAGAGCATAAACCTGGCCTTGTGAAAATGTTTAAGATCCCCTCCTATACAAATTTCCAGTGCAGAAACACAATCATTATAAAGCATGTTCCAGACCTCCATTCCCACTGATTCATCATAATTTTTCTCCTCCATATTTTGACAGCTTTTATCCTTTTCATCTTCTTGCAAAAGCTGAGTTCCAGGAGTCATTTTCCTAATGAGTTCCATTGCCCTATCCTTTACAGATTGATCATAAGAATATGCTGAAAGAACCTGGAGTCCAGAGGCAATGAGAATGCTTAGAATGAAAATGCAGACATTTGGTAAACTAGAAAACTTGTAACACAAAGTCCAGAAACCAGAAGATGGTAATTCATCAAGAAAAAACCAAAAGATGGTAAATTATCAACATAAAAGTAAAACCAGAAGATGGTAAATTACCAATGTGAAAGTACCTTTAAAACCTTAACACTGTTTCTTCCATGTGTCCAGAGTAACTTCAGGCGTGAAGCATGCATTCTGTAGAAAGGATCAACAGCTGATGAATTTAAAGCAATGGCCTTATCATAATATGATAAAGATATCTCATGGGAGTAACCAAGCTTTTCAGAGAGTTTCCCAATATAGAAAGCATGTGACCAATCTTGCCTGCATTAAAAAGGGTATTAGCCAAGCTTATACCTCTTAAAGATTAAACAAGAAAGAAATAAGGGAGAGTATAAAGCATTTTGAGAAGATCCCAAATACTTGTGTGTGAAGGCCTTTTTGAAATGCTTCAACGAGTTCTCACAGAACATCATCCAAGCTGCATCCTTTGAGGGCAAAATAGATCGCTGATCATAAAATGGGACAACATTCTGAAGGCTGTCATAGTACACCAATGCTAGCAACTCGTGTATCTCGCACTACAATGTACAAAAGAGAATAGTTAACCCAAAAAATTCAAGGAAAAAACAAATCTTGATTCCATAGCATATCCTCAAATTGTCTGCATAGAACAATGCACCAAAATACAGTAAAGATATACAGCAAAACATTGGTAGGACTTTAGGAGGCATTCAGCAGCATACATGGTTTTCTTACTATCAATACTTCAAAAGATCTAACTAGATGAAGTTAAAGTATATATAAGACAACCATCTAAAATAATCTAATTAATTCTTGAATACATCTATGATCCTAATACCACAGTGCATATGCTCTAGGTTGAACCTGCCATAAGTACCTTCTTCCAACCAACTCATCCTAAAAAGTAGGTTCTATAAAGATCTGAGAGTCAACATATACCAGTGTAAAAGGATGTGGATAGCACAGTTGTCAAAGAATCATTAGAAAATTCCAAACACATTTTCTCTTTCACATAAATCAGAGTCAAAGATATTTGGAACCTGCTGATCTGATGTCTTTGCCAAAGCTAAACTCATCAAGAGACAACGTCTGCTCCTCCGTCTACTTATCTCAACTCTCCGAGGCATAGCTTCATTTTTTCTCCATCCTGCTACATTTATGTGCTTGCTTCCATCATTCAGCAACAAGTCTACCTCCTGTCCTAAGTGGAACAAAAGCAAAGTTTATTTTAATACAAGAGAAATCTTAACATTGGCGGGAAACTTTTAAAATGGAAAATCAAAAATTAAGGTTGCATGAACTCAAATCTTAAGGAAGCAATTCTCGCCTCATCATAAATATTGGCAAGACGTTGCCAACTCTCGAAGCGTAAAGGATTATAGAGTAGGTCATATTTGAAGAGTTTTGCATTTTGCTGCACAAATTCTTCCCCTTCCTTGGTCAGTACAAAGCCAGGCCATTTATCAGTGGCATTCATCTCCTCAGACTGTGCCAGGAAATAATACAAATTGCAATAGACCTCCAAATATGGCTCAGAGCTGCAAACAATTAATTAGAAATTAAAAAAGAAACTCATTACTAAAGTAGTACCAACAAAAAAATAACATTAAAAAAACCATATAACATACAAATCAATCAAACAAACAAATATATACCTCTTAAATGATGATGCCTTGTATTGTTTGAGGCTTCCTCCATTACGAAGTAGTATCTTTGTTAAGCTCTCAAGATACCCCTCAGATCCAGCCTTCTCAGACAGCTCATCTTCACATATATCAGGATCATCTAAATACTTATCTATTACATTTCCAGCCAAAACATCTTCTGGTGGTTGGGGGAAGTGTTTGCGTATGGCTCTTAGTACTCTACGAAGTTTGATCAATCCAGTTCTCTAAAATGTACGATAATGTTATTCAGAAACATTCAACAAAGAAAAAGGAGGAAAAAAAACTGGTTGTTATATGAGCATGGATGAATTGGCACATGTATCTTGACATGTGAGAGAAACACTACTTACAGAAGAAGCCTTGGCAGAAGGCAGTATGTACTGAAAGACATCTGCACATTGTTCCTTGGTCTGGTAATCACCCCGACTAGTATTCTTGTGCACAGCCAGATCATCCTCATAAGATGAATCAGATCTAAGGTTCAGACCATATAAGCAGAAAAAGCACTGATCCAAAGCATTATCAATCATTTCTTCAAGCTCCTCTTTTTCATCTTCTGTAAGTGCATTTGCACACTCCTGATCCCCACCTTGTTCTCCCATGTCTAGTTTGTGATCACCAACATATTGTCTTTGAATGTTTTCATGCACTGCTTCATCCTTTTTATTTGGGTCTGAAGAAGATGGTGCATTTGGAGAAGTAATTCTTTCAAAATCATCTTTCTTCACAGCAGAGGTATCAGCATTTTCAGCTTCATTCATCTCCACATCTTCCTTTTCAGATTTTATTTCATTTCCAGATGTATTAATGCCACCATCATGATGAAGCAGCTCAGCATATGAAATTATCTCCCCATCTGAGGGGTTAAAATTGGATTTTAGCTTCATGTCTAAGGCCAATAGATGCTTTATTGCAAATCTAAGAAATGCTCCTTCCTCTCCACCAGCCTCACCCGCACAACAAAGCCCATATTCAGCAAGCAAGTCATGGGCTGCCACAATTAATTCAACCTAAGCCAAGAATTAGAAAAGAATTTAAAGATGAGAAAAAGAATAGACAATGACTTAAATCTTTGGTTGTTAACAAAGATAAATGTAACACTCACCTGAGTTTTAAAAGGTACAGAAGGGTTGAGGTGTTGAAGCTTGCAGAATGCTATGGCTGCGTCAATGAAGCAGCTACTTTGCTTTTGTTCAGGATTATCAGCAACTGCCAGACCACAAGATTTATTACTGAGGATATTCCTTGCAATATTATACATGACTGCCAGCAGCAAAGACTGTATATCACTGATGATGCTGATTGGAATCATGTCATTCTGCAGGCATAGTTAATGTGAACCAAGTCAAGATGCATATGAAGAAACTTCTATTTAAAAAGTGAAAGATTCTTATGCAAACTAAATAGTCATAACAGGAGGGAATTATTTTTCAAATTACAAAAATGATAGGATTTCATTAGTAATCCACATAGCATGCAAATATAGAACCATACAGTCATCAATCTTATTCATAATGCCTCATAAAATATGATCGACAGCAAACTAATTTAATGAAATATAATACTTTTTGTGAAGATTACTATGACAAACGGTATTATTCTAAAGAACAAATGACTTACGGAACCTCCAGATTGGTCAATGAAGTTCTTCACTTGTGCCACACATTGTGAAATTGACTTCACTTCCTCTGAAACCAAGCAATTCCAGTTCTCACTTGAATTTTCTTGTGGCACAGTAGAAGAAGCAGAAAGGATTTCTGACAGTGATTTCTGATGTAAGGCTTTACAGAACACAAGGTGGTCCATACCAGCTAATAGCAGTAGCATTTGAAGCTTTCTTCTGTGAGAATTCAGATATGATTCAATGTCCAACGGCTTTGCCTTCTCGCACGCTTTGATTAATATGTCTAGTGCTGAGAGTTCAACAGATATAATCCCTTCATCCTTTTTGTCAGCAGCGGATAACAGCAATGCATCTTTGGTTGAGAAAAGAAGGGGAGCAAGCAGAGTTACACATTCCATATACATTTCTTTCTCAACCATCTCACCCAGAGTCTTCTCCAGCAAGAAACCAACTTTCAATAAATTTATTTCATGGAGAATCCTATCAGTAGTTAACTCTTTAGTAATTTTACAATGTGGCAGCTGCACCAAAGCTAGAGAATCATCTGGTTTTTCCTTCTTTGCCAGAAGTGATAGGGAAATACAGAATTCTTCAAGTGCTTTTGCTTTGTTGCCATCCAAAACAGACAATTGACCACTCAACCAAAAGTACCGAGTCCAGAAGGAATCTTTATTGGATATAGGTGAATTGTCTAACAAAGTATCTTGGCAAATAGAATCATCAGGTGATATTCCATGGGTGCCTGGCAATCCCTTAACTGGAGAGAAATTTTCTTTCCCCAACGAAGAAGTCAAGTTAAAAGGATAATCTAAAGCTACAGATTCAATTACTTTACAAAGATGATAGGATGACTCTGATAAGAATTCAGACACATTGGTTGAATTGGAAGGAGAAGATCCAAGGTCAAAGTACAGCTCTGCAAGAAAAAGACTACATTCAGGAGTCCTATCCTTGCCCCAGTATCTTGTTAGCTTCTCTAACTCAAGGAGTTTGAGAAATGCATCTGAAAGGGCAAGGCTTCTTTTTGCAGCATGTTCCAAAAGCAAGTGACCCAAATGATAAGCACCACAGTTTTTTGAAGTATCTCTCACAAAATCAGCAACATCTTTGCATTCAACATCAGATGCACTAGCCTGATTGATACATGAGGAAGAACAACCAGCTATGTAATTAGAATCTTTAATTTCAGGACCACTAATGATAAAAGATTCAAGAAGCTGAGGCACTATTTTTGCCAAATCTTTGGTGGTAGCAAAATCTAACTCTTCTTTCCCTGGTTTCCGACTCCTAAGGCTCTCAAGACGAGTACTCCGCCTCTCCTGTGGCTGCTCTTCAAAAAAGTTTGGTTGTTTTTCTTTAATGAAGTTAGACCTTTCACTATCACTATCACCAGGAGGCATAGCTTTGCCACCTGAAGCTAAATTAGGCCCTTTGTTTTCCAGAGACCCCATAACAAGATCAGAACTCAAAGGCGAGAATATAGTTAACCTGATATCTCCAGATCTGTATGCTTTTCCAGGCCCCATCTCAGAACCACAACCATTCAGTGGACGTAAAATTTCCAGGAGCAAATCAATGAGAGCCACCCAGGAAACTTCTGCAAGGTGCAACTCTATGTTCTGGTTCGGCCGTTTTAATGCAGTGCCCTCACCTGGACTCTGATCAGGTGCTTTTCTTTTGTCATGGAATTTAAGACGAACATGTTTAGGTTCCAGCTTATCTATACCTCTAGGAGCAAAAGGAATTGGTTCTGACTCTTCAATACATCTTTTTACATGCAAGGCACGAGAATGTGATGGCCAATGTCTTAAAATCAATTCAGCAACTGAAAGGCATGCAACTTCATCACCAATAGCAATGAGAACTTCCAACAGTTTCTCCATGCAATTCCCTTCATACATTATCCTAAACGTTAGCTATTTATGAATCATAAAACCTTACATGGAAAACAACAAAAGACAATGAATTAACATAGTTTGACACAGAGCAAGCGGAGAATTAAACACTCCATAAAATTGAACCACAATGCTCACAATTATTAGGGCTGCACAAGAGTCCCTGCTCAAAAGCCCAACGAGAAATACTTAGTGTACCCATTGAGCATGATAGTGTTCCTAGCTGGTTCCAGACAACTGAATCTTTTGTATCTATCTCTACAGCTTGAAGATAACAGTGCAGAGCACCCTCATAATGACTAGAGCCTTGTTGAAGAAAAACAGTGGCAAGGTTCTTTAACGCCAAAAATCTGCAGAAAGCTATAAAATAACATTAACATGTATGTCTCAAAGAACATGTGTGATAAATAAAGTTACTCAATCAACTAAACATATTTATTGACATTATTTTCCTTTAAAGAAGATTAAGTATAAATCATTCCAGACTATGCTATTCCAAGTATATCTTGCAGTAGCAGAGAAGATATGGCATTGTAATTGATGCTTAACTTGAGCTGTAAGAGATGACCATCAGCATCATTACCATCCACCTAAAATACAAAGAAAAACGTCAAAGAGGAACTATTCAATTATTCAAGCACACAATAAGAATGCTTGCAATACAATTTCTTAGCAAGAGAAAAACAACATACCTGAGCTTCTGATATAAGAGGATCTTTCAAGACAGCTTCTAACAGTTCACGAGCCTTTTCATACTCTTTGGCTTCTAACTTCAGCAGCCCATCATGGTAATTTTGTGTAAGATGGAATTCCTGCAATGACCAGCAGAAAACCATTACTGCAAAAAATATATATATAGTTTTCTGGGAAATTTTGCTTCATCGACTTGACACTCCTGGATTTTTTAAATTAAATAAAAAAAGAAGATTAATGGGAATTGCTTCAAATTTAAAGACTCAAAGTGAATTACTTGCATCTCAAAAACCTAATTTTGCTTCAAGAACTCAAATTTTCACAAAACTTATACATGAACGCGTGCGTACATAGAAAAAGAAAGGGAAGAAAAAGGGGCATGCCTGAGCTTCTTTTGTCGGAGCTAAGGGTTCCCATTGCCCTCTAGAATCCGTATCGTTAATGGCTGCGATTGAGAACTGAAACACCAAACAAAGAACAACAAAGAAAACTCAAGATCAAAACCAGGAAAATTCGAATGATTCTACTTTCTAATGCCAGTTACGAAGAGAATCGAAGAAATTAAAGTCATCCAACCATTTTTTACTCCCTCTCTCGGAGGCACTTTGTAGCTTTTCTTCTCTGCTCCGTTCGCTTCTGGTGGCGGGTTTCCGGAAGCGAGTATTTTTGGGAGGTTTTTGTCTGTTTCAGTTTACGCTTTCATTCTTAAAATATAATAGCCGTACTGGAGCATAAAACGACGGCGTTTTCGGGGGACCCAAAATCGGAACCGCCTTAAAAACGGAAATTCCCTGTCTAGGGATTTCCCTCCGAAGGTCGAAGAGCGAGCTCGAAGGTCGCCGATCTGTGCGTCGGATTCCGGTAAAAGCCCAAATTAGCATTGTTTTCACTTGTTTTACTTTGATTCTTTCTAGTAGTGACGATTGCAGTCCAAGTGCAGAGGGAGTTATTCTTTGTTTTCTTAAAGCGTGACTACAAACATTTGGCAGGCATGAAACCTGCAAGAATTTGACGAACTGAATCATGAAATTGAAGATTTTTAGGTTTCTGTTTTTGCTTGATTGTTCTTTTGATGCTATGTTTTTGGCATAACTCACTGGATCACATGAATTTGATTCTCCAGATTCAAGAACTTGAGACAAATTCTGATGCTTTATCTCAAAGGGCATAGTTTATTCCTTGCACTTTGCATTCTTGGCTTCATCATCTCAACTTTCAGCCACGGAAACAAGTCAGTACAAGACTCTTTGTGAGTAAATCGTTTGCCTTTACAGAAGGAGTTACCGTTTGCCTCTTCTGTTTTGCAGGTTTGATGGCAAAGTTTTGAATGTTGGGGAGGAGCTGCAGAAGGAGAGTTTGCCTTTGCAAATGGGTTCTCGCATTTACCAACTGCAAGGGCTCAAACCACATACTTGGTATGAAGTGAAGATATCGTACCCAGCTTCTGTATGTGTAGTCCCTTCTGTGGTGGTCTCATTGTAGCATTCTTGTTTTCAGAACTGATCTTTTCCTCCTTTTAATGATAGATACCTTCCAGTTTTTCCTTGCAACTGAAGAAGGGGAATGCAGACTCGGGGCCAATGATGAACAGAAGATTACTGAACACGGAGAAGTTGATTTTCAAGACTGATAACCTTGACACCACGAATGACCAGGTTTGGGTACATCATTGAGCTTTTGTATGTACTTTAGCACCTTATATTGGAATGGGATACTTAGAAGTTAATTATCTTCTGGTCAGGGTGAATTATATGTTCTTGTGACTGTGGAGCCTGAAGGTGTTGTTGCAATACCAAACGTAAAAGAGAGGGAGTTTGTCATCTTCAATATAGGTAAATTTGTTTCTAGATTTTCATTGAGAAAGCAAAACATTCCTTCATTTTCTCTAGGACCAGTGCTCTTAATTTCACTGAGAAAGCCAAAGATTCCCTCATTTTTCATCAGTGCTGTGTTTTTTGTCTTCCTCTGTTTTTCGTTAGACTAATAGGTTTCATTTTTTTTATAACAGTTTGTGATGAATTACTCCTGGGAATTCCACACAAAGCTTGGTGGGTTGTTCTCTGTGCCTTGATCTGTTTGGGATTAGCATTCAACATCCCACGTTTTCTTCCCTCATTTCTTCTAACTAATCAAAATGTTTCCAAGGATTCTTAAAACCTACACTTGGGTAACGCCAGTGTTTTCGTCAAGAGTCTCCCTCCCCAAAAAGTTGTAATCGTTCAAAACAGACTCTTGAAGCCTGAATTTTGGGTAATTTGATTACCATCACTGCTGCTTCTTTTTATTGGCAATTTTGCTACCGTTTCCTGCTGCCTGTTCTGAACACTGGTTAGTTTGTCTGAACCCCTGTTTTCTTACCTTCTTAAAGAAATTTATGAAATTTTAAAAAAACCTGCTTGATGTAAATTTTGACTAGATGAAGAGAACTTATTAATAATAAACAAAATCCTTCACAAACTTTCTTAACACAAGTTCAATTGTTCATGCTTTCATGCATGCAATTGAATTGACACGGATACAAGACTCAAACACCTGAATAACACGATACAGAACCCACAAACTGACCCTGAACCCGACACACCACTGGCTACGACCACCTCATTCAAGACCCTTGAGTAACCTCCTGAGCCTTTTGTTGGCCATGCTGCCCATATTCCTTGGCCTTCTCCTTCACATCCCGAGCCGTGTTAGAAAGCATAATCTTCGCTCGATCCAGCCGGTCCGACCCTACTGGCTGCTTCCCAGTTGCGTAGTTGTACATCCATGACAATGCTGCAATCCCTGCCACACCTAACCCACCTGAGAACAGGAACCCGGTTGCCACCAGGAACGCAACTATCCCTGCCGGGACGAGAATTGGACCGAACAGGACCAGGAGAGGCGTGGCAATGACGAGTGCTATCACTGTCCCGGTTAAGGTTAACCCGGACAAGAGAAGCAGCCCGCCACCAATTATGGCTGCGGTCATGAACATCACCACCTGGTGAGATAATGGTGCCGAGTCGTAGAGCTGCTGGGTCTTGGGCTTTTCTTGATAATTCGACATAATCGGCGGCTGTACACTAGAGTGAGAAACGAGGGTATATGATACGAGGAGAGGGTAGCACGGCGGCTTTTAAGGAGGTGGAGGGAGAGGTACGTGGCGGCTGTTGAGAATGCGATCAACTCGAGATGTGTGTCGAGAGCAAGGGGTGAGGGTGGCGCGTGTTTGGTTTAGCAAATTTGCATGCGCAAGAGTCAGGCAAGGTTGTGACATGTGTCATGGAATCAGATGGGATGTTTCGGTAATGGATGGCCGCACTCACTGATTCGCCGCTTTGGGTTTTTTTTTTTTTGCCTTTTTTTTATGGATCCTCCTTTGTCGTTTTGATAAAAGGCCGCTTAATGTTGAATTTGCTCATGCACTCATGGATCATAGTCCATGGGCCATGGATAATGCGAGGGACTTAGGACTTAGAATTCATTATAAAGTTTGAGCTTGAGCCCAAATTTTTTTAAAAAGGTCACATAATAAACAAAGCAACCAAAATTTTCCTTTTTAATCCTTAGTTTTTTTTTTTTTTTTTTTACAAAAAAAATACAGTGCTAAGTTAATATCAATATATGTTCAAAGAAAGT
>BPVZ01000031.1:1976198-1990098 GCA_020521535.1 Rubroshorea leprosula
GTTTGCAAAAACGTGACCCAATGAATTAGTGGACTCTTTTAGGCCCAAAAGTAGGCCTCTTTCATTTAACGGTAGCCCAAATTGAAAAACAGGCAACGTAATCCTCTGACTTGGCGCCTTCTGGTTGGACTAAATTTGTTGTCACCTTTTAAACTCCACTCGCCACCTCAGCAGTACAAATTTGAAAATCACATTAAATATTGCCCTACAAATAATCACTAAAACCAATTATGGAGGGTTGTATCAAGTGGTAAGCGGCTTTATTCCAACTTAAGTAAGGTCTCGAGTTGAGAGTGAAGTGGAAACTTCCTCACCATTTCCAAGTGCACGACGCGGGTCGGGTCCGTATTAGTCGGGTGAAATCCCGGATACCAGACGGAAACAAAAAAAAACAATCGCTAAAACGACACCCTAGCACCAAGACCACGGAGTGATGACAAGCAAGTGCTCCTACTGGAAATGACAGCCCAATAAACCACAACAAATATGATGACGTGGCTGCCCTTTCGGATCTACAGCAAATCATCATTTTGTCTGTGACGAACCCGTCAATGCAACTCTAATCCATGAATTCCCAAACAAGTACGTGGGAAGGGGGAGATTGCTGAATATCAGAATCTGAATTTGCTGAAACTGAAAATGTCGTCGCCAGTCGAGTAATTCTCTCGCTTAATCTGATCTACACAATTTCTTGGTTTTTTCATGCATTGTATTTCTTCATTTATGTTTGTGTTTTTTTTTTTTTGGCATTTCCTTTCATAATAGTTTGTGTTGGTTGCTAAGAAAATTTGAAGAAAAGAAGAAAAATATGGTGATACTGATTCTGAATGTAACTTTGCCTCTGTAGGTTTTTTTTTTTAACTCTCTAAGATCAGGCTGCTGGAGGGTTTTGTTTTTAACTACATTTTCCTTGAATTCAAACAGAGTAAGCATAAATTAAAATAGAGTGCAGATAATGATGTGAAATTAAAGATGGAACCCAATTAGTTTTGGTTAGAGTGTAATCCTTGTTGCGTATTGAGATTGTTGAGATTACTTGTTGTTGGTATGGCTCTGGCTTGTATGATCTGATGATATTTTTGCCACAATTTGTTGGGTACTCATAAATTTCAGATACTACAAATCGCTGCCGCCCATCACAAAATGTTATGTTACTACTTGTGTGGTGGCCACTGCAGCTTTCCATTTGGGACTATACCATCCTGGACTTATTGCTTTAGTTTATGAATTGGTGTTCTCGGAGTTTCAGGTAATGTTGTTTAACCATCCAGGTGAAACCACTGCTGGGTCTTAATGAACATTGTGCCAACTCTAGTTCATTTTTGTTCTGATATTGATCATTTTGTTTTTTATATCTGATTCTTTCTGTAAATTAGATGAATGTAAACCCTTCATTTCTCATTTTATATGTTATATGGAACGCTTGACTGACTCTTATATATTTCCTCCTAGGTATGGCGACTTGTTACAAATTTCTTTTTCCTAGGAAAATTTTCCATGAATTTTGGTATCCGACTCCTGATGATGTAAGTACTAACAACAGAAGGTAGTCACATGACTCATGTTAAAATGTTGCATGTAGTCTTATCATGCTGTGAAATATATTGCCATATAGACCCCATTTTCTCTGATGGCTTCAACTGTTTTTTTGTTTTTTTTTTGGGCTGTAGAGCTAGATATGGGGTGCAGCTAGAGCAAGGGCCCTTTCAAAAGCGAACAGCAGATTTTCTGTGGATGATGATTTTTGGAGCTCTGTCATTGCTGGTTTGTCTTAGACATTCTTCTTTTCCAGTCCATGTTCTGCTTAGTCTTGTAGAGTCATTTCATCTGATGAATGGGTCATATTTTACACCGTGACATTATCTTTCTTGAGATGTTTAGGCTTTATCAGCTCTTCCAATCTTTAGGAGTCCATTTCTTGGGATTTCACTGGTGTTTATGCTTCTTTATGTTTGGAGTAGGGAGTCCCCGCATGCCCAAGTTAACATATATGGGCTTGTGGCACTCAAGGTACAAACATCATTTCTATTGCTTTGTCATGACTGTGCCTGAATATGGTCATGCCTCCTCTGTCTTAACGGTTATATTTGGGTCTTAGTCTTTTGATGCTTTCAATAAACAATACATTGCCACTGGAACACAGGCATTTTATCTCCCATGGGCAATGCTTGCTTTGGATGTTATTTTTGGTTCCCCTATAGTGCCAGACCTTTTGGGGATCGTTGCTGGACACCTGTACTACTTTTTGACCGTGCTACACCCTCTTGCTGGTGGAAGAAACATATTGACAACTCCAAAATGGGTGTATCCTTGTTTATCTTCTATGCTTGGTGTTTTATTTAGTTATCTCTTACTGGTAACAATATATCAATAATTATCAAAAGAGAAGCAAGAGTCCCACTTTCAAGTTCCAACATGACTTGATCCGAGTATTATTATGTCACAAAGCACTTAATTAATAGCACTCGTAGGCCTCAAAAGTTTATATAATCTGTCTGGCTGGGCCCTAAACTGAGTTCGATCTTATGCTTGTTTTTCTGGCTGAGAATGGTATGAATGCTGTGTTGCTAAGGTTTTATGCAGGATCATAATGATTGTCTTCCCATCATTTTTGAGGAATCATGGAAAGTTTTGCATGGTTTTGCTGAAAATGCTTAGTAATTACTGTGTGCTATGGTTAGCCTCCCTAATTCCTTTATTAGTTAGAATATCATTTCTCTTTCTCAAATCATGTCATCATGCTTATGGAAGTTTTTCAATTATTCAGCTGCATCTTATGTTGGATGTTCATGAACTTATCCTCATGCATTTTGTTTCCAAACCTTAACTTATGCTGTCCTGTTATGCAATCAGTCATAAACTTGTTGCATATTGGAAACTTGGATATCCAACAAGTTCTCATGTTCAACAGGATAGGGGATCTGGTGTTTTCAGAGGAAGGAGCTACCGTTTGAATTCATCCTCCAGTCAAGGCTTTTCTTTCAGAAGACTATGGTCATCCTAAAGGTTCCATTTCTATATCAGTTTTCTCACCTTCTCTTAGAGCGATAAAAACAATCTGTTAATAGAGGGCAAATAGGGTTTATTGATTGGAACTGGAAGACATACAAGGATTTAAGCTGATTAATTAAATTTCAATGGTTGTCATGGGATTTTATATTTAGTTCTGACATGTTCACAAATCGGTATTGATCAGAATAGAAGAACATGTTTATCTCAAGCCAGTCTGTGTTTGTTGGGTGTCGGCATAGAATATTAATTTGCTTCAACGATCTTCTCAGTGCAGCATTTGATTCTCAATTTTTCTCTTGGTTATCAATGAGGTATTTTCTTGTGGGAAGTTTGTTTTCCCTCTCACCAAAGAGGGCCTAAGTTCTTGATCAGAAAAAAAAAATGGGGAAAAAAAAAAGAAAAAAAAAGAAAGGCCTAAGTTGATTCTTCTGGATTTCCACACATTGCGCAAGATAATTTATGCATAAACATGGGATGCAATAGAGAAATTGAATTTGACCTGAATTCCAAAAAGATTTGAAGCATTAAACATGGCCGAAGAAATGTAGAGGAGGATTTGTTGTAACGTTAGAATATGTTTCATTGAGAGTAACCACTACTAAAATATGTTCAACCAATAATCACCAATCCATCACTTTCATATAAAAAATAAAATAAAATAATTATTATTATATCAATTAAAATATTAAAAAATAAACATTATATTATTTAATAATTAATTTTTTAAAATATTTTTAAATTCATAATATTATATATTTCAATTAATTTAATGAGATAATATAAATAAAGCTATTAATTTTAAATTTTTATTTTTTTATTATTACTTTTTTTTTTATTAAGAAAAGTGGTTTGAGAGGGAAATCGAACCTTTACCTGGTGAAGAAAACTTATATTAAATTATTAAGTCATTAGGTCGGTAGCCCTTCTTCATTTCTATCATTACTCTTAAAAATAACTAAAAATAACTTTAAAAAAATTTTTAAAATAACCTTTTTTACATCATTTTTTAACATAATTTTATATATAATTTAAATGATTAATATTTTTATTTATTTAAAATTTATAATATTAAATACATTTAAAGTTATGGCTTATTATGCTCTTAAAAACAGATACTAAAAAAAAAATTGATGATATTATTGTATATTTCTCATCCCATTAAAAAACAGTTAAATACTAATTTAATTCTTTTAATTTTAAAGTTTTATATAATTTGTCTTTTAATTTTTTTATACTTTTTTAATTCTTTAAATTTAAAAAATGTGAATATATTTTTATGGGTCAAGTGGCTTTAACTATTCTTATAAAGTTGATATTCCCCTCCCAAAGAGCAACAGTTTGAGTGGCTTCGTGACAAAATATTTAAAAAAAAATTAAAAAATGTATTTTTTTAGTTTTTTTGTCAATTAATCTATTAAATCTATTTAAATTTATATATTGTTAGTTACTCACTTTTAATATATATGCGTTTTTTGTTCTTCAACTTAAAGTTAAGGATTAAAAATACATAGATTTAAATAAACTGAATACATTAATTAATCAAAAAAATTAAAAAAAATATATATTTTTTATAATTAAGGGACTAAAAAAAATATTAAAAAAATTAAAAAATGAAAATGATGTAAAATCTTAAGTTAAAGCAACCAAAATTGACTTTCTTTCCCCCAAATTAGAAGTGGCACACACACAGGTCTGCTGAAATTGCAAGTGTCTTCTGTTTTTTCTTTGAAAAGTTTTTAGGCAATTCTCTGTATCTCACCGTGGAATCAAACTCCCGCGTGCGATCCCTGTACTTGCAGAGCTGAATTCAGACGACTGAATGGGTATTCTGTCGGCGACCGGAGGTAGCTCCGTGGAGAGAGCTAGGAATTCCGTCGTGATTGCTTCTCCTAATGAGGAGGCGAAGAGATTGAGGGCTGAAAAATCCTCCCAAGGTTTCCATCTCTCCTTTCGATTTCCTTATTCAAATCGTCTCTCATTTAACCTAAATTTCCTTTCAATTTCATTGACTGACCGATTTGTAATTTGCTTCTCGACGCTTTTTGAATATTTGATTCCTGTTTCTTTCGAACATTTTCTTACCTACCAAACTGTGGTTTTCTATTGCTGTTAATTGATAGATTTAGTTTCTGTATGATATCTGCAGAAGGAATTCGTGCTGGTTTTAAGGCAGCTGCCATTGGAGCTGTGGCCAGTGCTGTGCCCACTGTATGCCCTTTTTATTCATATTTGTGATGATTATTCGTTCATTTTGAGCTTACGATCAAATCAGATTTTTCATTTTTCATTCTTCTTCATAATTCATCATAACTGCTTTACCATCTTCTTTTAATCATATTGAATTCTTTGTTTATTTTAAAATGAAAATTGGACTGGTTTGTTGGGAATAATCACTTCATTTCTTCGTAGACATGGGACTATGGTAGAAAGGCTAAATTTGTGTGTTTGGAAGTCTTTTGTTTGGGGTTTGGACTGTACAGGCAATTGCAAGAGTAATAATATGTGCAAAAGACCTCATGTTAATAGAGTTGTTGTGGATACTTTCCGTTGCATCTTTGTGGACTTGGATATAGGTGAAAGGAATAATTTACACAGGAGGGGGTCGTGTTAATAGAGTTCTCTCTCAGTCTCAGAGCAGGATCATGGCATTTGGTGATGTTATGATTTGCCCCTTAGATATTGGCTATAACTTGCAAGTGGAGCCTGTGCTCTGATGCAAGTTCGTCTTATTGACTGAGTCAGTAAACTTTCAGAAATTTAAACTCTTTGATAAACAGATAAAGCACTTGAAATAATTGGGCTGGATCATATTTATTACTCTTCTTTACGTCCAATGATATTTTTTGAACTCAGTGTGTGAAAGAGGTGCTAAGAAATCTGTTCACAGAGTTCCATCATCTGGCATGTTAATATTGTCTGTTTAAACAAGGCAAGATGGGCTGATTGCTTCTCCTTCCCATCCCTCCTTTGCATTTTCAGTTGATTGCAGTTCGTAAGATTCCTTGGGCAAAGGCAAACCTCAACTATACTGCTCAAGCACTTATCATAAGTGGAGGTATTTTTTTATTTAATATAATTTCTTAGTCTTATATTATCTGATATTCATATATATATATATATATATATTTGATCGTGTAGAAATAAGAGGAATGCAACAATAACATTTTTTTGGAATATAAAAAATTTGTCAAAATAATGGAGTAAAAATGTTTTGCTTTAAATAATGAGTTTGTGAGAATGACATTTCATCTTCGTATCATGGAGTAATAAAATTCTGATAATGGAACTGTATCTATGTGTGATACCAAGAAGACGAACTTCCAATGAACTTGATATGTTTTACAGTTATTTCTTTTCTGTATGAAAATGCCACTTGCATGATTTCAAAAAGAGGCATTATCCTCTCTTTCTTGCACGGAGGAAGTGCCAAAGTTATAAAATTATAACATCTAGCTTCTTT
The DNA here is from genome assembly GCA_020521535.1 of Rubroshorea leprosula. Classification (NCBI taxonomy): domain Eukaryota; kingdom Viridiplantae; phylum Streptophyta; class Magnoliopsida; order Malvales; family Dipterocarpaceae; genus Rubroshorea; species Rubroshorea leprosula. The sequence goes on from BPVZ01000031.1 coordinate 1,982,671, forward strand.
ACTGGTTAACAGCATCAATTGCTTCATTCTTCATCACCGTTGATAAAGCCATCTTGACAAGTGCAAGGAAACAAAGTCAGGCCGAGTATGAGAAAAGAGCCTGAATTCCAGATCGGTGCAACTTCAAGCCGCCATGCTTTAACAGTTGATTAATGCTATTGCATGACACGGTGTTGTGCAATTTCTCGAGCCTCTGAATGAGTTGATTCCTTTTTTGAACAAGGGAAGGTTTCCCTTTGTATAAGTTGAAGTAGACATGTTATAAAGGGTGGTTATTGCCATTCTTGTGTTCTTCAATAAGAACTCTATCTGACCATATTTTATCAGTCTAGCGGATGTTTCCCATTTCCTTTTTTGGTTTTAAAAACATAGTGATTAATGTTGTTGATGCGCTTTTAAGGAGCTGCTTTTGCCTCTTGGTATGTCTTATGTACAAACAGGAGACTGAATACAGGCAGAAGGATACCATAAAAGGAAAACACTGGCGGAGGGCTTTTAGACATCTATTGCTTATGAGATTTTATGTGAAGAGAAAGCGATAATTATTCAGTTTTTCTTGATGGAAGGTCTGTGACTTTAGTTTTCTGGTCTACTTTTGGTTCTCAGGCTTAGGAACTATAAAGCCAGCAAATCCTTTAGGGACGTCATACCTTCAGCTTGATGAATTACTAGAATAACATTTTTTAGCCACGGTTTACGTTAAATCAAGTCTAAATTTAGAATGCCAGTCACGGATGTGGCCTGTTGACCTGGAAATCCTTGGGGTTTAGGGTATCCAGGCTGGAGAAAAAGGAGTATGTTTCTTCTTTTTCCCTGTTAAAAAAAGTAATGCGATTGTAGTAGATGCAGGTAAGGGAGCACATTTTTAAGCTCGAAGACAAATTAATAGAGATGTCCTTTGTATTTATTTATTTTTAAAGATGATCACCGTACAAATTAGATAGAAAACCACCTGTGATTCTCACTATGGTTACAAATGTCCAGCTCCCTATCAGTTCAACTGGCTCCCTTGGCTCAGTCTGTAAAGGGTCGAGAAATACTAAATAAAGAAGAATAACATCTTGTATTAATGAAAAAAATAATGATAATTCCGTATACAAAAGTATGAAAAACTTCATAATTTTTTTTTGCAACAATTAGGCCATCTAAAATAACCAAATAAGCAAAAAATAAAATTATTTGCTGTTGGGAGGCATTTATCTCCTCTCGTGTCAGCTCACATGATTATTCTCTGAAGTAGGCAATAAAAAGCGGGTAAAATTGGAACTGCATCCAACATCATTTATGTTGTGCCGAGGCAACCAAAATTTTCATACCTGGTCCTAAATCCTAGAATGCATATCGATAAATGGCATCAGCAACACCATCTTCATCGTTGCTAAGACCAATTACACCTGCCACAGCTTTTGCTTTCTCTGACCCATTACTGAGAGCAACACCAAGAGATGCCAACTCAAGCATATCTACATCGTTTTCCCCATCACCAATAGCCATCACCTGTTTTGAGATAGGGGGAAATTTGTCATCAGAATCGAATATAGTTGTCTTTGTCTAAATCATATAATTATGGTACCAGAGAAAGACCTACAAACCAATTAAACAAGGACCGAAAAAGTTTAAAAAATTTTACATTGGCAGTAAATAACAGATTGCATGATATGTTCCATCTCTCCTCAGATGAGACCAAGTCTCATATGCATGATTTTTTATTGGAGAAACTAAAACAGCATGAAACACTAACTGAGAGTGGAGGCCTGATTCATTCCACTCCCTTCATTTGGGTATCAATGGCTTTTAAAAGGCTGGTCAATGATTGCAGAGAGATTTACAGCAAACTGTCTGTCGCAAGATAGCACACATGCAATGACTTTTGTATTCTATATGTTATTTTGGACTTCATCACCATACTCTCATCTAAAGCTTGTATTCCATGAAAGTTTCATCCCCCTCTAATTCCATTGACTTCTACCCAATGCTGCTGAAGCTATGTAGCCCTGTATGCACATAACCTATCCTACCCAAGACCAGAAAACTTTTCACTTCTTGCACAAAATAGTGTCTGAAAAGCAACTTCTGGTAACATCCTCAACAAATAGTAATTTTTTGGTCAAACGACGAAATAGAATATGGGAGACGGTTTAAAATAGGTTTAACAGAAACATATTTGACATGAGAGTGATTAAAAGGGAAAAATCAATTCCAGAGCCTTTTGTCATTATGATGATCTTTTTTGTCATGAGGAAAGAGAGATTAAGAAGTAGATTGTATATACCTCCTCTGCACTGACACCCAAATGATCAAGCAACATTCTCACTCCCCTCCCCTTAGAGGTCTGTGGAGGAACAATCTCAAGAATGTCAGCTACAGCCTGGGTAACATTGGCACGATCTCCTAATGCCTCAGCCCAATAGGGACGTAAAGTCCTTGCAACGCCCTCAACAGTATCCAGAAAAAGCAACTTCTGCAGACCCAGAGATGTACATAGCAGTTAGAACAATAAGCTGTCTGAGTACCAGAAGAGTTAGTTGGTTCAGTTCTCTACTGGAAACTGGGTGGGTGGGAAAGACAGCCATTGTCATCAATTGCATCTCAAATGAAATCTTCAAACCACCATCTACCCCAGAAATTATGATTTTAATGTTGACATAAATATACATAAGTTATGAACAAGAGATTATATTTCCATCCATACCTGCACGTCAACCTCAGCCAGAAGATGGTCAACTGATGGCATGATCTCTGCCTGTAATAAATTTTTTTATGTAAATCATATGAATGCATGAAATATTTTATTGTGCAACAACCAAAGATATTATAATGGAACAAGTAAATTAAGGTATATGTCACCTTTGACTCATGATATAATGTATGGAGAGTATCAACAAGAGGATGATCAAATAAGGTCAAGCAACGATCCTCACAGAATGCGACAAGAGGAACATTGTTCTTACAAGAGTAAAGAAATGCCTGCAATTCTAAATATGAGTCTTTTTTCCCAAGCAGATATATAATTCATCATTCAGTAAATTAAGAAAAAGGAAAAAGAACTTTTCATGTCTCCTTAAGAAAAACTTTCCCAATCTTGTGTCAAAAAGCATCAACCCAAAGCATATGTAACAAACTAACAGCAAACATATTCACTTGAAAATGTTTCTTATTTCTTAGAAAGACTCATATCATGCTGTATTTTCAACAATTTGAAAACTAAAGGCTAAATGATCTTAAAAGTTTCTGATAAAGATCTGGCACAAAAGGAATGGAACTGAGGCTACAAAATAGCCCCATCTTTTAACTTGCATGGATGGTAGGCCCACAGCTTAAACAAATTAGCATACCCCTTAAATTAAGATACAGTTACTTAGCAGCAGAAGCCAGTTCTGAAACCAAACAGGACAGCTGTTCACAACTGATATCAAATTATAATCAAACAAAAAGGCAGACAAATGGGCCACAAATAAAAGGCAAGCAGTCACAAAAAAAAAAATGAAGAAGATCACCCCCCCCCCCCAAAATAGATAGGGAAGAAAACAGTTCCATGAAATGATAGCATTATACACAGTTCTAACGGGAGTCCAATAAGAATTATCATGTATCCAAGGAAAAGACAGACTACCTCTCTGCAGATATCTGCATCTAAATTCCTTCTAAAAATTTCACGGCCCTCTCTACCATAAACAAGCAATCCCTGTGCTCGAGCAAAAAATAGAAAAGATAAATTTCAACATAAGGAAATGAATAAACAGCTAGAGAATTAACACATAAAGATTTGCAAGATGATAAAGATTATGCAGGATTGATCTTAGCATTACGTTTCCCATTCCATGAGCAGAGACGCAGAGACACAGAGACTTTATCCTTGAAGGAGCATGTCAACTAGTAGAAAAATAAAAGCTCAAACTATAAGCTTCATTTGAAATTCTTTGGGTAAATACATATCTCTAGCATAATAAACAGCCAAGAAGAAGCAGTTCCAGCTTTCCTTTATTATCTCTTTTTTATTCAAGCTTATAACTGAGCCATTTTCCAGTACTGAACAAAAATGAAACTGGAAAGAGTTAAATTAGTATTATGCATCGTTATAATGTTATAGGGAGGGCCAAATTTGAAGACACTACAGCAGCCTGCATTACAGGAAGGATAGTACAGTTATAACAAATGGTCAAATGTTGTAAAGAAAACAGAAATACAAATATGCATGGTCATCGTTCAGGTTGAAGAACACTTGTTTAGTCTATAAAAACTCAATGAATGTAAATCAGAGATGTCTTCTATCAGAAACAGACTGGAAGAATACTAATGGCTCTCTGGTCTAATTTTTGTCAAACCTGATTCTGAATGGAAAATCTGGCACGTCCCCAGAAAGAGCATAAAACTTACTTTCAAACATGCATGCAGGATTAAGTTGAAAGTTTAAACAGATGAAACATGCTAATGGCTGATGCTGGAAGGAAAGGAGAAAGAAAAAACCTGTAAAAACACTCCAGGAGAGTACTCTGAAAGAATTCCTTCTCTACCCAGTAAGCCAACTGCATCTAGAGCCTCCATTGCAGCAGGACGGGCCTGTTCTCAAATATCAAAGCAATAACTGGCAATCAAGACTTTTTATCAATCAAGCAAGAAAACCTATTAGGAGAGGGAAGGGGGGGGGGGGGGGGGTTGGTGGTAACAAAAAGAAATGATGCAGCAACATTTTACATAAGAACAATGACTAACAATGAAATCAAGGGAAATAAGATCAAAAGTGCATTTGAACTGCCAAAACAAGGCATGATATCATTATCCAGCACCAGGAGACTGTCTGGATAGTGAATGAAATTAAATTATTTCCGCCATTATTCTTACCTTTCCAGTGGCTGCAACAACTTTAATGCCCCTTGATAATGCCTCCCTCAAAGCCATGGCATTTCCTTGGCTAATTTGACTTTTGCTGTTCAGCATTGTACCTTGCATTAAAGAGCAAAACTATTAGTGGCTCATTCTAAAACTAAGGGAAAATTACACAGTAAGCGTAATCTCACCATCCATATCACAGAAGATATATCTGAATTTTGGTTTATAGAATCGGAGACTGCCTTCTTTCTTCCTATCTTTAGCACATTATATGTAAGATTATCTCAGTCAAAACTGATACACAGCATTGTGCAGCTCACAAATGACTAAAGAATATATGCATTTGATAAGATCTGTAGGTTAAGAAGGTCCTGAAGGTAAAAAGATGGATGGTGATATTACCAACTGAATTCTCTGTATGAAGATCTGCATCACATGCACTCCGGATTAATCCTTTTCCCTTCCATCCAAGGCTCTTCAAAAGCAATTCCTCAGCCTCCTCCATTTCTTCTTCAGCTTCTTCACTAATCTCATGATCAAAACCCAACAGATGTAGCAATCCATGAACCTGCACCATTGGGGAAGCAAGTAAAGCTGGAATCAATGTTGGATGGTATTTCCAATGCAAGAATATTTTTTGAATCTAAATGAAGCAGAAAGAATTATTTATGGTCAATGCTTCCTTCTTCAGTTTCATTGCTAGGCACTTTTTGAAATATGTCAGGTCTAAGAGGTTAGTGGTAGAAGCTCCCTATCTACCTAACAGCCAGCCCAAAAAGGGAGATTTGGAGAAACAAGCAAATAGGGGTAAAAATCTACAAGCTAAAACATTTGAGGGTGCAGCATTGCCTCCACAGGTCAACCTACAAAATTGTGTTTTCAAGCATATGTTGTACATGCTGCCAAAGATTTTTTTTTTTTTTTTTCCCTTGCTTATTCTGGTATGAAATCAACTACAGACAGCGCTATCTAAACACTGTGACCCTGACAAAATTACAGCACAAAGATGTCAATTACTAAACAAAGTATTGTTATGCTGACCATAAGGATGCGTATTTCATCAAGAAGTGTGTGTCCTCTTTCTTCTGCTTGCCTTGCAGCTGTCTCAACAGAAACTACAATGTCACCCAACATAAGCTGCAACAGAAGAAACTCTGTCAATTGGTGTTACTTAGGCACTTCAATCAAGACAAACTCAGTATACTGCGGTTCTTACAATGGGAATGTTGAGTCCAGGGATATGCTGTGACATTGAGAGGACATCAGTAGCATGGTCTTCATCTCTCCATTCTTTATTAAGTTTCTGAATAAACTCATCGTTGCAAAGGAGTATGGATAACTCCACACTTTCAAAACCACCAAGATCTTGTATAGCAGTATCTCTAGTTTCATAATTTGAATCATTTAACCCATCAAAAGCTGACTTCATTGCCATTGGCACATTAAGACGAAGCAACTCAGAAATACTCTGCAGAGCATACCAAAAAAGGGGGGAAAATGAAAGAGTTAAGCCATTAACATTAAAGGAATCATATATACCCAGTACACAAATTTTCAAAAAGCAACAGGTTCATCTGAATCCAGGAAAGGGCAATGCATATAACAGTGATGAAGGATTTCTAAGCAGTTCCTTCATGACATGCTTTCAGAATGGTTCTTTGCCGCACTTTCAGCTTTGGAGAAGTAAAATTAATAACAAAAACAAAGCATCAATTTTAAGCAAATCATTTCCTCAATCTAGAACACAACAATAGCTCATTTTTCATGTCAAAATGGAGTTTGAAGTTCAAAACCTGATAACAACCTTCCAACAGCAGAAACTTGAAAAATAAATTCATTTACTCTCCCAGCTAATAGATTATTAACGGTTGTTTCTTCACAGGAATTTGGAAGTTAAAGGAAGAAAGCAAGTACAAGCAACACTCAAGCATAGCATTTTCTCCCTAGTCAAACAGAACTTAAAGTAAATACAATATAATGTAGTTATATCAATGCAATATTGTGCGCATGATTATGGATAGAGCGAAATATACCAACACTTCAGGATCATCAGGCAAGTCGTCTTCAATTCCAATACTGACGCTGAGTTCCAATTCCTTCTCTTTACTCCTCACCGGCCGCCTCCTCGCCTTCCGATACTCTCTCTTCGAAGCCAAAACCGTTCCTACTCTTCTCAACAGCTTCCCGTCCTCTCGGCACAGGGCATGAAATCTCCGACCGCATAACGAAGACACCGAGAGCCGATTCGTACAGCGTAAGGATACCAGATCGGCAGCCAAACGGAATGAGACGGTATCCGCAGACAGATTAACGGGGAAAGATGCGGCGGCGCGTGCAACAAGACGAGCCATTGGAGAAGAGGAAGATTGGGGGAGGGAACGGAGAAGCGGAGAGGCTCGAGCGAGCATTACGATTGTGGCCGTGGCGTAAACGAATGTGAGTAGTTTCGATCCAATACGAGAAATTCCAAGGAAATGTGAGGTCTCGGCCGAAATTATGCTTGTATTTAAATACGTATATTCTTTTTTTGGGAGGAACAAAGGTTAGAACAAATTCTCCGTTATATTTACACTTGTTTTTATTGCAATTATACTTATG
>BPVZ01000031.1:1990198-2000789 GCA_020521535.1 Rubroshorea leprosula
AAGATAACCATACCCAAAATCCTACTGTTAACATGATTCTTTTCGTGTGCAAGGAAAGATCTTCACTGGGAGTGAATCGTGCAAGATTCCCTAAAATTACCATACCAGTTTGATTGAGATAAGTTTGGTATCCATTTTGCTTTGATCCATGAGAGTGAGTTAAATTTAATTTGATGTTTAATTTGATCACACACCTGTTTAAGATTCATTATCTCCCTCTGAAAGATTAGTGAGTTCTGCCATAAACAAATGGAGGTTTTGAGGAAAAATATTAATGGTCAAAATACAATTTAAACACTAAAATTATTAGATTATTATTTAATAATAATAAATAAATATAAAAAATTTTAAAGTATAATTCCGCTAAAATAATATTTTTTTTATTTTACAAAATTGCAAAATCGTTTTTCAATTAGATTCATTGAGGATAGTATTTTGCAAAGGGCTTCAGCAGTTCAGCCTTCAGCTTGTTATCCTGGGCTCAGTCAACTACTGAAAAGGCAATGCTAGGGGCACTCGCCTCCTCCACTCTCCGGCCAACACTTTCTCTTTTATTGGGCCACGTTATTTTGGTTCCCAAAAGGTTGCGCTGAAAGCTTAAAGAAGCTTACGTGGCCCAATGAAAGGGGAAGTGTTGGCCGGAGAGTGCAAAAAGCGAGTGCCCCTAGTACTGCTCACTACTGAAATTCAGCTTTACATTAGTCAACATCATTACTCGTCTGTTCCTAATCGATAAAACACCCATTTTTTCCCCAACTCTGTCAACTCTGAGCTGAAGTCCATACTTTTCGGAATTAAAATTGATATTTACTATTTATCATTTTATTATAATATTACCATAATATTATATAGTATTATAAATATTATTAAATTTTACTTAAATTATATATATTTTTAATATTAGTTTCATGAGAGCTAATCATTTTTTATTTTTTATTTCACTCCATCTGCATGTCATGCGACTCAAATTCAAGATTTTTTATTTTCAATGGAAAAAAAATAATCATTGAGTTATTTAGATAATTAATTTTACTTATAATATTATATGTATCTACTTATATAATATTATGTTATATTTTATTTAATATTATATAAAATTATAATTTAAAATTTTTGTAATATTATAATTATGACATTGTTATTATTTTTTCTTAACTAAAAAATTACTATTATTATTTATTATTTACTAATAATTACTATAGGGAATGGTCATTGCCACATGCTCTTTTGTGAAGACTAGATGACATATTATTTGATTGTTAAAATTAATTGATAATTATAATAATTAATTGATAAAATTATTAATATTTATCATTTAACAAAATAAAATAAAATTTATAAATTCATATTTTTAAATATCACAATTAACCATAAAAATCAACTAAAACAAATACAACTATTAACTATTTGTATAACCTTAACAAAAAGTCAAACAATAATAATGACGTTACCTACTATCAAAGTCACCTACGTAAGTTTTCTTTGAAAATGTTATGTCATATTGTGATTGTAATATTGCATGATACTTCCAAAAGAAGTTTTAATTAATGCGAACTACCTTATTAAATTAAGTTTTGATTTTTTTAGAAAGTTAATAAAAAATCATAAATCTCTTGTTTCACACTTAGATTTCCTTACTAACTTAATCTAAACAAGAAAAAGTAATTTAGGTATGCATAAGTTGTTTCTAAACACTTAAATAAATAGTTCTGAACTAAAAAATTATTAGGGTTAGAATTAAAAAATAATTCATTGTTTTAAAATAAGATTATATCAAATTACAGAATAAAAATAATTAAGTGGAGAAGAGTTTTTAATATTAAAACAGCTTTTTTATTAAATAATTTATATTATGTAACTTATTTTTTTTATCTTGATTATACAATGAGATAATTATCTGTCATCATTTATTTTATCTCACTCGTATATCATATAATTTAAATATAAAATTTATTATTTCCAACAAAAAAAAAAAATACTGAATTATTTAAATTGTTGGTATATAACTCAATCATTTTTCATTGCAAAAGTTCCAACATTTGCCTGCCATATGGTAAACAAAATCTTCTTCTAAAGATTTAGATTTTTCACACCTCCATTTACCCACCCAGAAGAAAGGAAGCAGGTTTCTTCGAATCATCCTTTAGTCGGTCTCGGTCGTCCATTTTGAACTTTCCATGAGAAAGCGCGTTTTGCAATGCCAGACAGGACTGTTGTCACTGTACACTATTACCAAACAAAAACCACTGTGTATATTTATTCCGTTTCTGCCCCGACCCAAGACATAAAATAATGTAATGGGTATTATTCCACTCTTAGTTCCTAACCTTCCAAATATCAGACACTTTTGTCTAAACCCTTTATTTTGAGACAGCACAGTCCTTAAACTCTAATCAATTTAATAATCTTTCCATTCAGTTAGAGCAAAAAAATAAATCATGATATAATATAGTATATGTATTTTATTAATGTGGTGATATTTTGATTAGTTTGATGTAAATCAAGTAAATATTGTATATTAAATATTACAAAAAATAATAAAAAATTAATACCATAATTAAATTAAATTTAAACACTAAGTCATGATAGAAATAGGACGTAATATGTTTTATAGTCAACTTTTATTATCTCTCCTTTCCCATTAGTTTGAAAGCTTACTTTGAAATTTTCTAAATCTTTATGTTCATCCATCTCCTCCCTTGATGCAAGCATTACAACTTGAAATGTCACACTCTAGTCCCAAGTTAAGGTGCATTTGGCTAGGAAAGAAGCTTTTCCATTTATTTGGTTCCTTTAAGATTATTTTGTTATTTTCAAATCTAAACACCAAAGCGAAAGAATGGTGAAGTTGGGTTCTAAACTTTAACTTTGCCTAACACAATTCATGACAAATAATCATTCATTTCCACATTTTTTGAAAATAAAGAGTTCATCCTTGATTATTCTAATACAAAACTTAATAACTTTCTTACAATTTTTACAATATTAATTTTTTACTGAATATAAAAAGTTAACAATTTTAATAAAAATTCAATAAAAAAAGTTTTAAACTTTCAAAAAAGAATTCAACAAATAACTTGGGAAAAAAAAATTTTCGTAATAAGATTACTCTTAGGACTTGATAAGAAAGACCATTTGAGATTGACATCAAGAAGCCTAGGGGACTGTACTGTCCCAAAATAGAAGATGAGGATGGAAGTCTCCCATGTTAGAAAGGTTGGACACTGACTAAGATTTTCCCTCAAATAATAATTATATTTATTCATCTAAAACCAGAGATTAAAACAGAAAAAAAAAAACACGACTTTATTTTTCCAAACGCTCCATTAGCCGACCGAAGCCTCTTCGCTCCCTCTTTCCCCCTCTTCTTCCTTGATGTTTCTCGATCTTTCCCTTCTCTCCTACCAAAAGCTTATGCGTTTACTTTCCCTCAATCTCCAGTTTAGATCTACTGCTCTCTTCAATTTTAGTGTTTGATTTTTTTTCGATTCGTTTTGAATTTCGTTTCTGCGACGGATTAGGGTTCCGATCTGTTCCAATTCGTGATTGCCTAATCGTGTTCGCCCCCTCAGAAAAAAAAAAAAAAAAAACCTTTTTTTAAACTCCTCTTGTGTTCTAATCCAACTTTTTTTTTTTCCGCGGCAAATCGTGTTGTTTTCACGTTTTGGCAGTCGAATTGATTTTATCCGTTTAAGAATCGGTTGGAATTGTTCGGATCCTCGGTTGAAGTCAAGCTTTTGTGTTTTAGGAGTCGTTTTAGGATCTTAATCTCCTGTAACGCAATGGCTGGTTCTCGGAGTCCGATTGGATCTTCGCCGCCGCCGCCATCGCAAACATCGAAGAAGTACGGAATCACGAAGCCGATATCTCTTGCTGGTCCAGCCGAGGCTGATATCCAACGCAATGCTGAATTGGAGAAGGTAGCTCCTTTTTCGATGAAAGTTTTTTTTTTATTTTTTTTATTTTTCATAAGTTGAATGTTTTACTTAATTTTATCATCTTGAGATTTTTAGTTTCTGATGGAGTCGGGGCTTTATGAGAGCAAGGAAGAAGCTGCCAGGAGAGAAGAAGTTCTTGGTCGTATCAGTCAGGTAATCATTGTCGGTTATTGCTTGTTTAGTGAAGAAAGTCTATAGATTTGCAGCTGAGCAGAGTGCTTCGGTAGAATATGTGCAACTAGATATAATATCAAGAATTGCATTAGGATTTGCAATTTACTTGAGCTGTCAGTTGACTAGGGTAGAAATCATAGCCCAACTGGGAAGAAGGATTCTTGGTTGAGGATTTCTAAGATGTTTGGTGACTAATTTAACTCTGGAAAATCTTTGGAGTGTGAGCCCTTGACAAATTCAGGATTTTATCTTGAATCTGACTGGTTTTGCAATAGTTTTGTCAAAAACTTTTAAGGACTTGTCTTGCCTGGGATAAAATATCTTCTTGTTTACATGTTCTATTGTTTGCATGTATGGTAATTCTAAATCTTGAAATTTTATGTATTTTATAAAATTTATAGAATAAATATACTTGGGAAGAAAATAATAATTGCAGAAAAGTAATGAAGTCAGGAAAAAGGCCATGGCCCCAGGCTTAGCAAACAGAATTCTTCCCTTTTGTGGGCATTTTTTGTTGTGTGGTGTCAACATAGTTTTCCTCTTCCAGTTAACTGCATTTGTGTTTCCCATCCTTGATCCCTTACTGATTCCGTGATAATGTGGATGTTGTAAAAATCTAATTTTTATTATTATTATCATTACTATTTTTTATTATTTTGTGTTTCTAGTTTTTCCTTTCAAGAATGCATTTACTTATTTCATATTATTTGGTGTTGAAGCTTGTAACCAAGTTAATTCACTCTCCTTGTAGATCGTGAAAGATTGGGTCAAACAATTAACTCGTCAAAGGGGCTACACAGATCAAATGGTGGAGGAAGCTAATGCTGTAATTCTTACCTTTGGGTCTTACCGTCTTGGGGTAAGTATCAAGTCTCATACTTAAAGGCATGTTTGTTAACTGGGAAGTTAGAAGTTTACATGGGGAAGTTTTGCATACCAGCTGTGAGCTATCACCCCTTCCTCTGGCATAAATTTTCCATTTCACTTCCCTGAGCAAGGCCTAGAAATTTTACCTCCTAATTCTCTGAGGAAAGTTTTTCCCAGCCAAGGAAGTGGAAATGGGGGCAAAAAACCCTAGAAAAATTGATTTCCCACATCTCCCACATCACCAAAGTGCAAACAGAAAATGGAATATTTGGCATCATTTCCCCAGTGAAACTTCCCGATCACTTTCTAAGTGGGTAAAATCTTTTCTGGAACCAACTAACCCCTTAGTGCAATTTGCTCTGCATTGTTTTGATTCTACCTGTTGTGTCTTTGCAACATTGGAAGTAACAAGCTACTGCCTTGACAGGTACATGGATCTGGGGCTGACATAGACACTTTATGTGTTGGACCATCTTATGTAAATCGAGAGGTGACATGGGTTTAGCTGGCAATTGTTTACTTTAAATAAGTCTGATTGCCTTTCTGTTTCAGTTCTACTAATATTTGTTTGAGTTTATTCACCCAGGAAGATTTCTTCATTATTTTGCATAATACTCTGGCTGAAATGGAAGAAGTTACTGAACTTCAACCGGTTCCAGATGCCCATGTCCCTGTTATGAAATTTAAGTTCCAGGGAATATCAATTGATCTTCTTTATGCGAGTATATCTCTTTTGGTTGTTCCAGATGTAAGTCTTAAACCCATTAATTTATTATCATTTGAAGCTAGCATTATCATTGACCCCACTAAATCCTTCCTCCCTCCCCCCACTCTGAAATATATGTCAGCCAGAACTCATAAGGTTTTTGGTTCTCTATCTGCAAGACTTTAATATGGATTTGAGAGGCCATTACTTGTTACGTATTATAAAAGGAAAAACAAGAAGAGTGGTCTTCTAATGTAGAACAGATAGAAGTGATCTTGTATTGGATTTGGGTCTGGGTTCTGTACGGCTATTATGCCGCAACTGGGGCTTGGTGGTTCAAAATGAGTTTGACCAATAGCCCGAGGAATATCTTTACATTTTACAATTTTGTGGCTAAGATGTCTTTCCTGTTTATGGGACCACATTCGGTTTGATACCTTCATTCTTCTGGAAATGATCAACAGGACTTTGACATTTCTCATGGGTCTGTGCTGTATAAAACTGATGAACAAACTGTTCGAAGTCTTAATGGGTGCAGGGTTGCTGATCAAATCCTTAAACTTGTTCCAAATGTTGAGGTGAACATTTCACATGCCTTGCTCTGTTTATTTAATTTTTATTTGTATTAAACAGTCTTTTAATCCTTTGCATAACTGTAGCACTTCCGGACGGCACTCAGATGTTTGAAGCTTTGGGCGAAAAGACGTGGTGTATATTCTAATGTAAGATAAGTATATTGATGGGTTTTTCTTCTTTGTTGGTCCTTTCTCTTTCATATTTTGTTTATCTGCATTTTCTTTTTTGTAGGTAACTGGATTTTTAGGAGGTGTTAATTGGGCTCTCCTAGTTGCACGTGTCTGCCAGCTCTATCCCAATGCAATTCCCAGTATGCTGGTTTCTCGATTTTTCAGAGTGTATACCCAGTGGCGGTGGCCAAATCCTGTGATGCTGTGTCCAATAGAAGCAGATGAACTTGGTTTAACTGTATGGGATCCTCGGAAGAATCCTCGTGATCGGTTGCATCACATGCCCATAATAACTCCTGCATACCCATGCATGAACTCTAGCTATAATGTCTCTCTAAGCACTCTTCGTGTTATGGTGGAACAGTTTAAATGTGGTAACAAGATGTGTGAGGTGAGAATGCCTGGTAATTTTATTTTCTATTTGCCCTAAAATTGAGCAATGATGCACTACTTTTGTAATTCTGTCCTATTGTAGGAGATTGAGCTGAACAAAGCACAATGGAGTGCTTTGTTTGAGCCATATCTTTTCTTTGAGGCATATAAAAACTATCTACAAGTTGACATAGTTGCATCAGATGCTGATGATTTGCTGGCATGGAAGGGCCGGGTGGAGTCACGCCTTAGACAGCTTACTTTGAAGGTAAAACCATTCCCCACCCTCAACCCCCCCCTCCGAAAAAAAAAAAAAACCTCTTGCTGCAGGACTATCTTGTTGATGTTTGTGAGATCATGTGTCACTTTACAGATAGAGCGAGACACAAATGGGATGTTGCAGTGTCATCCTTACCCAAATGAGTATGCAGATACATCCAAGCAGTTCCCACATTGTGCTTTCTTTATGGGCTTGCAGAGGAAAGAGGGAGTGAATGGTCAGGAAGGTCAGCAATTTGATATACGTGGGACAGTTGAAGAGTTCAGGCAAGAGATTTATGAGTATTTGTTCTGGAAACCAGGAATGGAAATTTTTGTTTCTCATGTTCGGAGGAAGCAGCTTCCTGCCTTTGTTTTTCCTGATGGGTATAAACGACCCCGATCATTGAGGCCTCTAAGCCAGCAGGGTGGAAGAACCTCTGAAGACATTACACGGTCTCAGTCTGGTTCTGCAGAGAGACAACTTAAGAGAAAGCATGATGATGGTTTAGTAGATTCTAAACCAGAGAAGCGGGCCTCTATCAGCCCCCAGAGGCTTGAGGTTGTTTCTCCAGAAAGCAATACAAGTGTGTCTGGTGGAAGATCTCATGTTAGTTTTGGTGAAGCAGCTAAATTAGAATGCGCAACAAATGGGGATGTTGATTGCAATTCTGTGGTTAGGTCATTAACTGAGCAGGTAGACAGTGGAAAGGGAACTTTGGGGTTTACCAACCAACAGGGGAAAACTGTTGATTGTAATCCTGCTACCTTAAGCAAGCAGACATCGTTAGATGTGCATGTTTTTTCATTGGTTAGGAATGATGTAACCTCAGCTGAAGCAGTCAAAACCATTCCTAGACAAGATCATCTTGCTTCATCTGAAGTTCCCAGTTTGGAAGTAAAAGAAACATGCAAGGCCACATTTAATCAGGATTCAATTGCAGATTTAGAATCAGCTTGCATGGATGATTTACAGGATGGATCTTCTAGGAGGAGTTTAAACTGGAAAAGGGATCTTGAAAAGGTTGATCAAGAGGTAGTCAAACCCTATAATCAGACGGCTATAGTAGAAATTGCTGAAAGTGTATTTGGGTCAAATTCCAATTCTCAGAACCTCAATTGCGAGGTGAGTTTCTCTGTTTGAGGATTTTGGGTTAAAGATTTGTACCAGAGAGCAGTGAGAATTCTGGAAGTTCAAGATTGTGAGAGTCAGGGATCTTTGCAGGGTGGCATCTGTGGTGCAGATTTGGACTCACTTCTGGAAAATGGACGTCTAAATGCAAGTGGTGTATTTCAAAATGGCATGACCAAAGAATTAGAGGTTTGAAATCCAACTTCTGAACTCATTCTGTTTAATATTTTCTAAATTTCTTCTTTGCAGTTCCTGGTTCTCATACTGTTTTGGTATTCTTTATGTCCCTTTAGTGGCCTTCCTTCCATATCATGGATCATTGTTGATGGTATGGGATAAATTGTTTATATTTTATTTCTGGATAATCTTGTTTTCTTGCACTTCAAAGGGTCAGGAATCCACAATTTATGTTGCAATGGAGTAAGATCCGTGGGAATAAATGACTTTTGAGCATGTTTTATGTCTCCCCTTCCTCTTTTTAGCAAAATTTCACAGTTCTCTATATTTCTTTTGAAGATGTCATCAAGAAGTCATTGCATCCTTTTGTATTTTAATCTTACGTTTTTACCAACCTAAGTATGGTTTGCACTGTCAATTTCCTAAGTCCCAACTGGTGCATATGCAGTGGCAGGTCTTGCACCACCATACGTGCTATGTCTCCAGTAACTCTGCTTAAAAGCCTGACTGTATTTTGTGTTAAAGGCTCAGATACTATACCCTCCCTCTAATTTTCATATGATTTGAATGTTGTTCAGAACCTGACTTGTCTTCTAACTTTGTCTTTGTTGTGTAGCCAAATATCACACTTGGGAAGGTTGTGAAATCTCAAGATCAAGCTAGGTCAGAAACTTTGCAGAAGCCGGTGATGAGGCATGTGTTTTTGAGACCTGTGTTTTGTATATGTGAATTATGATCTCTTTATACTGTTTTTTTGGTTCGTGGTTCCTTTTAGCAGGTTGAGTTTGAAGTCAACAGCCTAATGCTTGGGAGTGATGCATGCCATGAAGTAGTCCTTGTGGAAGGAGAGCTAGCCAGCACCATGGTAAGTGCCAATTAATTGTTGGCTTTCACTATGGTTTTACAGGTATACGCTGGAATGCTTTTGTGTACTTGGAGCGTGGTAGGCCATGTGCAGAGCCCAGCTGACACACGAAGCTAATGAATTATATTGGTTCTCTGAGGGCACTTGTCTTCTCATTTGCTGCCTTATTTGTGCTGTTGCGGCATATGTCTTGGTCTTGTTTTATGAGTTTGGATCATTAAGTGTCAAAATGTGTAAAGTGACCTGTGGCTTGGGTTGGCAGGTTTTGATTCTTGTATCATTTAGATCTCAAAACCTTTATTCAAATCTTTGTACACTTCGCCTCCTTGTAATACAGTTCATTAGCTGTTTCTTGTTATCTAATGCTTGCCTCTTTTCTCTCTCTCACGCCTTTTCTTTCAGATAACCTGGCCATTGTCAAATGTCTGCAAGAAATTTATAAATTAAGTTACACTGGAGTTCCAGTTTTTTAAACTGCTGTAACGTTGACGGTTGGAAACTAGCACCCTCAAGATTACAACTGAAACCAGAGAATATTTTAATTCTTATTATTTCTCTAACAATTGTATTAATATGTTAAAAATATACAAGAAATTGCATGACTTTCTGAGTTACCAAATTTATAAAAGTTAGAAGAAAAAGTGCATATAACATTGGATTCTCAATAAATGATATTGTTTCATTAAAAATTAATCTTCACACTTCTTGCAATTCTTCATCTCCACGCCTCCTCTTGCAATTCATTCAATTTGTTTATTAAAAACCACAGCAAAGGTAAGAAATAAGGAATCAAAGGAAAACTTCATGAAATGGCCTTTAACATTATGATGCATAATATCGTTGCCCATAAAACTGAATTTCTTTGACTCTGTGTTATGAAACTTCTCTCTCTAGTTTCCTCCCTCTCCAAACCATATTGGTGTGGAGCCCAAAACTGGAACTCTGCTTTGCTGGCTTCAAGCTCTCCATTGTTGGTCTCTTATAACTCTTGTAGACTAAGAATTAGAGAGCGAAAACGAAAGAGAAATGAGAGATAGATAGATAGATTGGTCTTGTCTCCATTGTTGATCTTTCATGGGCTTGCTGTGGATTATGTAGGACAAATTGATTGAATTGTAGGAGGAGGCGTGGAGAGATGAATCACAGGAGGCATGGAGATGGAGAACTGCAGCGGCGAATGGAGTGAAAATAGCAGAGGTTGGGGATCAATCTTTAAATGAATTGGCGCCGTTTGAACGGAGAACTCCAATTTTTATTGAGAGTTAGGTTTAATATATATATTTTTAAAAAATAAAAAAATAAAAATAAAAATCACAATTATACTAAGGCTCTGTTTGGTACAGCGGTTTTAAGGTA
>BPVZ01000031.1:2011745-2023540 GCA_020521535.1 Rubroshorea leprosula
TCAACCGATGCCAATACAAACGCTTTCTTAGTACCCTTACAACAAACTTATGAAAATTGTGCATAGGTTCAATATAAAATTTATATTTAATTTGCAGCTGATCCGTTGGGTCAATTAACAGTTTGCTAGTTTGAGATTCATTCTTCATCTTTCATGGGCGAGGTTCGAATCCGCTCCTTGACAACTTGTTCAAAAAAAAAAACTTAAATTCAATTTAAAATTATTTTTCTCTAATTATAAAAATTATGCATATAAGATTTATATCTAAATTAAAATCAATTAATAATAAATAAAATAATTTTTCTTATATTTAATTCATAAATTTTTTTATTATACATTCGAGATTTTTTTACTAAACAAAACTTAATTAGATTATTGCTCCTTGAATAAAAAACAAGGTGTTGGTCCAAGGAACAAAACTAACCCATTTTTCAAAAATAAAATGGTTGTTAAAATGAAAGTGCGTAGTTTGTCTAAAGTGGAGTTATGATTTTTCTCTCGTGACGTGAGAACGGAAGGACTAAGGAGGAGCCGCTTTAATAGGTAGGGAATAGGTGTACCTCTTCTTCTCCAACATGCTGTGCCTTTTTGGAGGAAACCACGATACAGTCAACAAAAAGTATCTAACAAATCAAGGCGGAAAAAAATACAAAAGAATAAGAACAAATATTCTTACGTGACGTCTTACCCCAACCGAAGGATGTACATGTTTTTCTCGTTTGTGCTTTTATTTGATAGAAATGATTTTTTAATACAAAACTGTTAAAGAAAAACTACAATCTAAGTAATAAAATTGTTAAATTACATTTAATAAAACTCCACTTTATATTTATTCATTAATAATATCTTGATATAATTATAAAAGATCAGTGTTTGTCAATTAACATTGTAAAAAATTATAAGAAAATATTTTAAAACTATATCCTTTTATTAAATGTTTCATTAAAATATCATAAGAAAATATCAAAATAAACTCAACTTTAATTTAAAAATTAGTTTATTTAGTTTTTTCAGTAAAAATTTATTAAAACGAAAAAATTTTAAGCTTTTTTTTCCACTTAATTTTTTAAAAATCTTGTTGACAAATACTTTTTCTTAATTATAATATTTAAATTGCACTTTTCTTATATAATCCATACTAAAAAACACTAATCTCTTTATTTATTTATTCCCCTTTTTCTTCTGCACTGCCCTATGGTTCTGGATTTTGGGCTAGTCTTAAAATTGGAGGGCCAGAAACAAGTAAGCTGAGCAAGTTCAGACTCTGGGACCCAGCCCAACTTGTTGACCCACTTTTGATCTTCATTTGGGCCATGTACGTCTCGTTAGGGAAATAGGCAAGCAGTCATTGCATCATTCATGCTCTGCCTCTTTAAACTTGATTTCTTCCCAATTCCAATCCCACCCCGCACCCCGCTTCCTTTCGCTTGCAAAAACCCCACAGCTCATCCAAATCTCAGCTTTGTATCCCTAATAAAAAATACCTAAGAATTCTTCATCATCTTCCCAAACTGTCATCGCCTCTACTTCAAGGAGAAGAGAGATACTTGTTACCTACCTATTACGAACACAAATCTTACAATCAGTTCAATTCAATGTAAACAGCATCAGGAGATTCAGGACCAGAAGATGTCCTTAAAACAAGCATTCTATATCAAGGGAAGAAGCAGCTCAGTTGCAGGCCGCACATAACAAACACTAGAGACCCAAAAACATGTTTTAGTTTGGATACTTTAATTTGAATTAATTACTGTTAGAACATAAGCAATAGCAAAATTTTGATTCAAAAGTAATGACAAAATGCAGGTCCCCCACAAGGGCTGACCTCTATTGAGTTTTAGCATTTGAAAATGTAAATAAAGTAATGTTATAAGTGACGGAGAGGATGCAATATCTTGCCAACGAATCCACTTCATTGATATTCAAATGATGGCACTGGAGGAGCATCGAAGCTCTCCAAAACCTCTGTCTTACTTCCACTACTTGTTGTCTCTTGCTTCTTTTCACCACCGAAAAGGCCACCAGACTATGACGAAGAAGGAGATGATGCAGGAGGTGTTGATGGTGGTGTTGACAATACCGGGGCTTGACCTGGCAATTGTCCCACTGGAATTCTAGGCATACTGGCCACATTTAGTGTTGGCTCTTCCATCATGATCGGCATATTCTGTGGTGCACAAAGAAGCATATTCAACATGATGCCTGCTCCTTCAATCAAAGCAAGCAAAACACCACCAAAGATTGCTGATCTGGAAGCAGCACCAAATCCCTGACGCATTGAAAGAAAACCTCCAGTGGCAGCACATGCTATTATTGAGTTCCATGGATCCTCTTTTTGTTGCACATAGACCATCGTGCAATCAAATGTGGAAAAAAAAAAAAGGCCACCCCAAACAGCAAAACTACCACCAACTCGAGGGGCATTCATACAAACAGGCGAGCCCCACTAAGAGAGTTATATAGGCCTTTCAAAAAGAGGAATGCTGCACCTTCAACAGCACCCATACCAAATGCACCACCAATATCATCGAGAATACAGTCAGGGCAGGGCTCTCGAGATGTTTCTGGGGTCCCCATGAGTCACTAAGAATATGAATCTAAACCCTCAATATGTGAAATCTCCAACTCTAACACTTCCTAATTATAAAACCACGGTAGGATACTAAAAGGATAAATCCCACAATCGAAATATGAAATTGGTATAAAAAAAGGATAATGTTATAGAGCGATAAATTGCATTTTTTTTTTTTTACAAATATTAAAAACTAAGGGAAAAATGTTTATCAACCATACTTGAAAAAAATTAGGAGCAAAAATATCTAAAACTTAGTTTTGAGTGTTTTTCAGCCTAATTTTTTTGCAAGTTTCCCTAACAAACACTAATCTCTAAAACTAATATCAATCCGCACAACATCCCAAGACTTATTGGGCTCAAATTTCCCTAGCTATAGCTCGACTTGAAACTTAATCAACACCCTCCAACCTAAGATAATCATAATACCCAATTCATGCGTAATTAACAAAGGATTAAAATTTTAATGACAGTTAAAATCTCAAATGATCCAAGATAACAATCATATATAAATGATCCTAAGCTAAAACCCATGAAACCCACATGAAAAAAAACCAAACTTGTGAAGGAAGCCATCATGTTTTGCAGTTTCAAATAGTTTCCAAACCGCAGGAACCTAGAAAATCAAAGGAAAAAAAAGGAAAAGGGAAAGGAAAAGAAAACAGAAAGCAAAGTTCAGCAGGAAGAGTGAAAGGTTGATCCTTGCCTTACCTCAGCGTCGATCTGAAAATTGCCTTGTCTGTTCTGATTCGAGAGTGGTAGAGAGAAGGAATTTGGAATCGTAGAGAAAAATCGCGGGCTACTTAAACCCTAGTAGAATAAAGGGCAGGAATGAAGGAGGCTTGGAAGATTTTTCTGTCGGTCCCGAATTTTTCTTTTTGGATGCTGTCCATATGGGCTGGTTACTTTTGAGCCTTTTTTTCTGGGCCAACAATAGATTTTCGAGCCTTTTTTGGGCTTTGCTATCTATTCTTCTCTATCCAAGTTCCAGCTCATCTTCGTCTGTTAAGGGCAGGGCTATCTCCTTACTCTCGTTATCATCAATCTTTATCCTTATAATTAATAACACTTCCAATGTAGCTTTAATGGGCTTAGCTGACCGAAAACGACAATGGGAATAGAAGAAAAAGGATTTAGTTTGACTCCAACTAATTTGCATTTTTTGACAGGATTCTAAATGATTAAAGAAAGCATAGTTTCAAGTGGTTTCTTCGTGGCATAGTTTCAAGTGGTTTCTTCGTGGCATCGTTGACCTGTTGATGTAAGTGTTATTCAAACGCATAGTTCACTATACCTAAACTTTTTTTTCCTTTTTTATGTGTCATTGATAAGTTAATGGCTTTAAATTTTAATGTTATTGCAGATTGTTGGATTTGCACATGGGTTTTCCTTATGGCATCATTGACCTGTTGAGGTAAGTGTCAATTTTCTACCCATAATGTTAAAAAAAACTACATGTTACAGTGATTTATTCACATAATTCTTTTCAATAACTTCCAACTGAAAAGATATTACATTTATCTTTCGGGAGTTTTACAAATTCGCTTATAACTCTGGAATTTGTTTCCATTTTGACTTGTGTCTTTGTGGCTTTGTATTACCTTTCATACGTAAACTTGGGTATGCCTATCTCAACTCTTAGTTTTAGATTAAACTTTCATATATGTGTAACATTTTATATGAAAAAATAATATTTCATTATTATTGTCATTCAAAGGCATATCATTCTGTCTTTCCCTCTTTACTGTCATTTTCTCTTTCTATGCCTCTATTGTCAATGAATTATTGATTCAAAATGTTGAGAAAATTTATTTGATTTGATAGAATTCTATACATTAGTTTCAATATGTCCTTGGTTTGTAATTTTTTTCCCCATCTTTTCTTCTCAAGTATCCAATTCCACCTTATAATTTTATTGTTCATGGAGTTACCTCAGTGCTAGTGGATGTGCATAAATATAGGTTGGCTCCTAAATCTCTAAATAAGAAAGTGAATTGCAGGCCTTGGATGTTGTTATGAAATTGCTTGGGTAGAAACTATGATGAAGTTCAGAGTCAATTTAGTTGAGCATAATTTACCGGACTTCTTAGCTTCTAAAAGTTATCCGAAGAGAGCATTGGAATTTCTACAGGTATTTTCTGTCCCTTCTGGATCTCTCCTTTTGTACTTCTAAGGCCTCATTTCTCAAAAATATAGACACCAATTTCTCTTTGGTCAATTATAAGCATAAAATGGTCCATTGAGATAGCTCTTACCAGCTTCCCTATTTGAAAGTGGTCGGGTGCTGACCAGGCAACTGGAGGCTTTGGACCAGGTTTAATAGAACCTTTCCAACGAAAAAAAACTTTCTAAACAATAATTCTCAGCTTCTGGTGATGGTTTTAATTTTATTTAATTTAATACATGTGGACTAAACATGCAAGAATTTTTTCTTTTTTCAGGCTCTGCTTTTTCTCTACACAAGTAGAAGTCATCAAGTCCACCAATCCAAGATTTGTTAACATGGACACTTTTTTTCCCACCATAGTGACTCCTGTCATAAGTTCCCTCAGTCTTACCATGTCAATTTCTAGATCATATTCCTATTGTACTACCTCCATATTGACATTGGGAAACAAGTCACCCAGTGTTCAAACATAATCATAAGATCATTGTAGTTTTGACCATAGGCTCTGTATTTTTTTTTTTTTTCAATTACAAGGGACAAGAAGAAATGATAAGGAGGCTAAATTCCACATTGCAATGTTTGATTGTGAGGGATATTTAATCAAAATCCATCACGGGCAAATACCATAAGCAGATATAGTGAAGGTAGCCAACTTTTAGCTAGACAGTTCACTTGATGGTGGCTCTAGGATGTACTATTGTCTCACAATCTAAATTTTATTTGTATGGGGTTTTGTAACTTAAATCAAGTGATTGGTCCTAAGATAAAAACAAGAGTTAAAAATCAATTCGCTAGGAACCAAGATAGATCCCTCTGTTACAAAATATAATTTAAAAAAGAACATACATCATAGGGCTTTAAGCATTTTTTGGTCATCCTCTTTAGCACATGTTAGTTTGGTCTATTTTCTTCTATTTTTAGATTTGTTATTGTTTATTAAATGCCACTTATCCATGAGAGAATCTTTCAAGTTTAAATTCAGTTCAAAAAGGCTTTGCCAATCTAATAATATTTAGGTTTATGATAAAATTATTTTGCTAATATAGTTTTCAAATTTAAAAATTGATAATATATATAAGGTAATGGAAGTTGATTCATTTGAAGTTAGGAAGTCTTATACCCCAAACTAACCAAATGTCTTCCCACAAAGTTTTGTTATTAGTTTAGCTATGTAATTTTGGACAAGGCGTCATAAATATTCTTGGGAACAAATATATGTTGGGTTGGAAAGGAGCAAATGAAAATTGAGTTTCTCACACACATGAGGCATTTGTACATATCATTTTAATAAAATACAATGAACAAAAACTAAAACAACTTCATTCTTGATTTAAAAATTAAGGGATTTTAGTTTTTTCTCATGAGACTTTATTAAAATGACATAGATTCAAGTTTTTTTTTACTTAATTTTTTACAATATAAGCTAATACTCACTTTTCTCTTTAACATATTTGTATTATTCAATGAGTTGTAATTAAAAATAATGAATTTAATAGTCAACAAAAAACTATGTTAAACATCAAAGCATTCTTAAAAAGATTTTAAAAATTCATTGTCATTTTAAAATTTGATACTGAAGATTTTTATATGCGGGGCACCTTCCACTTGTTACTTATTATTTCGTTTCTTTTCTCCTTTTTATTTTTCTTTTATTTTTCTAAAAAAAAAAATTAAATTCTTGTTATATTGCAAAATATAAACTATTAAACAGAAAAGTGTATTCTTAATATCAAGAGTCTGTCCTATCTAATAATTAAAATTATATAATTTAGTATAATCTAAATTGCATAATACATTTTGTTTTGATATTTACTAGAGAGTAATTGTGCACTCGCACGGGAAGATACAATGAAATAACTTATATATTTTTATTTTTATAAATTTTTATTGTTTATAAGATATTATTTACTCTGAAAAATTGAATATAAACTAAAAACAAAATGTTAAATATTTATGTGTAGTTTTCTAATATATATTAATGTTTTCTAGTAACAAATTATGAAAAAAAAACTTTTCATATGTACTTATGCTTATTTTTTCGCATTACTTTAAAGCATCATTTATGTTTTCATACAAATGAGAGGATTTTTATAATTAATATAAAAAATAAAAAAAAGAAACAACTTATAATATGTTTGGATTGAGAGAAATGGAGGTGTAACGCCCCAAATTCCATATCGGTAGGGACTTATAAGTAAACCTGATATATAATTGTAAAAGCTAATCACTACTAATAACTTGAGTTTGAGTTTTTGAAGGCTCATAAACTTTGGCCTAAAAAATTGTTAGGCCAGTGGTACATTTCAACCTCGATGGTTTTAGGAGGGGAGGGAAAGCTTTTTTAACCAATCAAATTATAACATTTTTTAAAAATTGCAATCTGATTGGGTCATAAAATCTTTTCCTTCACTCAACTCAAACATACTATTAATTAAACATTTGAAATACCAATGATCTGTTGGTATGAGTAGAATGAGTTTGGTTCCCCTTAAGTAAAATCTCGAGTTTGAGTCTTCTGAATGAAAAAATAGGCACTTGGAGAGTTTTCCCTTTTATGGGGTTTTACGTGGCTCGATTTCAAATTAGTTGAGATTCAATGTGACTTTTGAATATTAGGAGATTAGTGCTGAAAAAAAAAATAGAAATAGAAATGAGGAATACAAATGTCTTGAAAAAGAAGAAGTTATTAGCTTTTTTTTTTTTTTCTTCTTCTTTTTGAGAAAAAATGGCAAAATTATATTAGTAGAACAAAAGAGAGTTAGGGTGGTTTGAGAAAGTGAAACCCTAGTACATAAGCAAGATAAATTGTAACCACAGGAGATGAATATTTATCAAAAACAACAAAAGTTAAAAAAAGTGATGTTCCCATCTCGAGGGTTAAAACCCCAATTTGGTCCCTTTACTTTGGCAAAAAGCCCCTTGTAGTCTCTCTACTTAAAAAAGCCATTTTCTGGTTCCTAAAGTTTGAAATCCAACCCCTTTTTAGTCCCTCTATTAAGTTTCGACGTTAGACAATGAAAATTTCAAAGGAGATGGACCAAAAAGGGGCTTTTTCCCAAAGCAAAGGGACCAAATTAGGGCTATTTTTAGCCCTTTTTTGGTCCCTTTACTTTGAAATTTTTGTCATCTAACGTGCTACATATGTACAACTTAACGGAAGGACTAAAAAGAAGCCGAATTTCAAACTTTAGGAACCAAAAAGGAGTTTTTTTAAGTAGGAGGACTTAAAAGAGGCTTTTTACTAAAGTAGAGGGACCCAATGGAGATTTAACCCATCTTGAAAAGTTGGTTAGTACACACATGGCTATCCTTATTGAAATGTTGTAGTGTTAAGCTAAAATAAAATTTCTCATGAGTTCTTTACAATTCAAAACGTTAGAGACATTGGCAAATAATAATTGAACAATATAAAAAGAGTCTGATTTAATGTTAATTTTAAAAAACCTTTTGGCAACAATAAAGTTGAAGGTTATCCTCTATATCTTAAAACTTAACACTTACTCTATTAGTAATGTCTATATTCTTGGCAAACCCCATAATCTAATTGTCATTATGATTTTTAATGATCTCTCCTCATGCCAACAGATTTAAGAAAGATAGCCCCCTCAGTATTAATGTTTAATAATAATAATAATAATAATAATAATAATAAAGAATGAAGGAAAAACCCCTCACCTCCCCTCATTTCCCTTCTAATTTTGTATTATCCAAATAGAGAAGCTTTTCTTCCTTTCCTCTCCCTCAAACCAAAAAAGGCATTAGTTAACTCTAAATGAACCGATAAAAGAAACAATAGCATTATTAGTATTCACAATAGTGATGATTTTGTTCCAAATTCTCAATGAGTGAGAACATTTAAATTGTTAGTATGAAGATGTTAGCAATGGTAGTAAAGCCCTAAACGATCAAAGAGTACTCCCCATCCCAATGGTATTTTTTGGAGGAAAAAAAATCTTCCCTCATCCCAAGTTACAATAATGTATAAAAATTTACTATCAAAGAGCACTCCACATTTCATTTTTTCTTTACAATATTAAATGGCAAATGTGTTTAGTTAAGCTAGACTTGAATTGCATAATGAATATTGGGTTTTGTCATTAAAATAAATGATAAATTAAGTAAATATATTGAAATTTGTTAAAGTATGGGTTGAACTCAATTTACAATAATTTTTTTAAAAAATTATTATATTTTTAAGGGTACATTAAATGGGTTCTCCATGGGAGGAAAGGAAAATTGCCACTTTTAAATAGTATATTTGGTTTGAAGGAAATGAATGAACGAATGAATGAGAGGGTTTTTTTTTTTTTTTTTAGGTAGGCCTCTCCTTGCACAATTGGAAGCAACCCTCTCTCATCTCTTAACTCATCTTACCTACATGTCATGTGATTCAAACTCTAAAGCTCTTACTACCACTAGAAAAAGATTTCCACTAACCTATTTAGGTCATTGGTAAAATGGATGCGTTTTATAACCAATCAAATTATAATATTTTCAAATATTACAATTTGATTGGTTAACAAATCCGTTACTCCCTTTCCTTCAAACCAAACACACCTTTAGGAGAGATTTTCAAATTCTAAAGCAAAAAAATCTTTTTGTGTAAAAGTTAAGTTTCTTAAATAATTGCAAATCTTCTTTGAACTAAAATAGTAATTTGGAATATTACTACCAAAATATTAAATATTAAGGAATGCATCTCTAAATTAGAACTAATTTAAAACTTATTGAAAATAATTAAAAATATACAAAATAAATCTAGAATATTAGATATGACACAAATAAGGAAAAAAAATTATTATAAGAGGAAACAAAAAATACTCTATCAAAAATCGAATATGATATTTATCAATATAACACAACTCATAAAATAGCATAAGAGTATAATATGAAATATGTGCTTTAGTTATGGATTCTAAAGTGCTGAAACATGTAAATTCCTAATAAGTAAATAAATAAATAAATATATATATCTAAAAATAAGAAGGAATGTAGAAGTAAAAAAGAACGTAGAAGTAAATACTTTTGAAAAAATTAAAGAAAATAAAATAAAATAAAAAACTTGAAAAAGAGAGTCAAATTAAAATGCTATCTAAAAATATTATGGTTTTAAATTTATCAAAAAAATATTAAATATTAAATCCTAGTCCAAATTTAAATCCTAAAACTCTAAATTATAAATTTTAAAAACTTCAACCTTTAAATTCTTATTATTGAACTCTAAAGTTTTAAACTCCGAAACTTTTAAAATTATAAAACTAAGTGCTAAATTCTAAAACTCTAAAGTTTAAATTTCTAATTTTACATGGTATATCTTAAATGTTGAAATATAAAATTATTCTTCCCAAAATCTAAAAAAATTTGGCTTAAAAATAATAAATGCTTAATTTAAAAAGTAGTATAATAAAAAAATCTAGTCATTTTTTTCATTATTTTAAATTAAATATTTTAGTGTACACTTTCCTTATATAATTTGCCCAAATAATCTATCTCTTTTAACAATTTTCGATTTAAAAAGATATTTAAATTAATAAAAAGTAATAGCAAATTTGCACTAAGGGTATTATAGTCAAGTGACATTAATTAACCTTTTGAAGTTGATTTTTTTTTTGTTGTTGTACTTTTGGACTTTAATAGTAAATGATCCCAATAAACAATAACATAAGAAATACTCCATCATAAACAAAGTTACTAAATAAGGAAAGTTTTGTCATATCTCAAAAAAATCATAAATTAAGAATTGTACAAAAATTTAGCACAGGATGTGATTTTCTTTCATCAATTTCTCCCTTAATATATAAATAGATATAAAGTAATTTTCTAATACTGCATGACCAAATAATTGAGCCAAACAAAAAAATACCAAATAAAAGTTGAAGAGCATCAAATCTAATACAATTAACTAGATAGAAGGTAGAATTAAAATGGAAATAAGTATAGTTTTATAAAATGGTATTAATAAAATTTGAATAATATAACATAAACGGGGTGGAGTTATTGTTATATCATAAATAGTTAATACCACATCATTTTAATATAATTGTCTATTATACCCAGATGTTACATTTTTCTCAAAATTTTATATATATTTTTTATTTTTTAATAAATTAAAAGGTATAATAGTCAATTAAAATAAAAATGTGTGGCATTAATAATTGAGCGCGTGGTAATAACACCACCCCATAAGAGGAAGAAAAGAGGACTTTTCTATGCTTGGCTTTGTTTGCTTCTAAGTTTAAGACTTTTTTGTTGATACTCTTGTTTTTTCATGCCCAACTCTCTCCACATGAGTAGCTCTGATATTGTTAAAAAAATAATAATAAAACTTCACACTTTCTTTAATTTTATAAATATCATATAATCACCATTCAAATTTATGAAATGGTATTAATAAAACTTGAAAGATCTAACATAAAAGGGGTGGAGTTATTGTCACATTCTAAATAGTTAATATCATATCATTTTAATATAATTATTTATATTATCATTATGTTACATTTTTTTTCTCAAAATTTTAGATTTTTTTGTTTCTTAATAAATTAAAGGGTATAATAATAATTAAAATAAAAAAGTATGGTATTAGTAATTGAGGGCGTGATAATAACATCATTTTGTAAGAGGTAGAAAAGAGGACCTTTTTACACTCAATTTTGTATGCATCTAAGTTCAGGACTTTTCTATTGATATTGTTGTTTTTTCATACCTAACTCTCTCCACATAGGCAGTTCTAATATTATTAACAAAATAAAGCTTCACCTTTCTTTAATTTTACAAATATCATATGATCACTATTCAAATTTAAATATTATTGTATTAATTATTATTAGTTATTAATTACTTTTAAAAAGGAAATGGAAACTTTGCAAGAAATGGCCAGAGAAAAAAAAAAAGAACGTTCCAAGTGTTCTTTGAAAAAAAAAAAAAGCAGCCAACAAAATGTATTGTACAATTTAAATATATAGTTGTAATATATTAATTGATGATAGAATAACTCATTAAATAGTATGATATTTTTGAATTTTTTGACTATAGTAATAATAATAATCACATTTTAAA
>BPVZ01000031.1:2026353-2042549 GCA_020521535.1 Rubroshorea leprosula
GACTATCTTGTTGATGTTTGTGAGATCATGTGTCACTTTACAGATAGAGCGAGACACGAATGGGATGTTGCAGTGTCATCCTTACTCAAATGAGTATGTAGATATATCCAAACAGTTCCCACATTGTGCTTTCTTCATGGGCTTTCAGAGGAAAGAGGGAATGAATAGTCAGCAAGGTCAGCAATTTGATACACGCGGGACAGCGGAAGAGTTCAGGCAAGAGATTCATGGGTATGTGTTCTGGAAACCAGGAATGGAAATTTTTGTTTCTCATGTTCGGAGGAAGCAGCTTCCTGCATTTGTTTTTCCTGATGGGTATAAACGACCTCGATCATCGAGTCCTCTAGGCCAGCAGGGTGGAAGAACCTCTGAAGATGTTACACAGTGTCGGTCTGGTTCTGCAGAGAGATAGATTAAGAGAGAGCAGGATGATGTTTTAGTAGATTCTAAACCAGAGAAGCGGGCCTCTGTCTGCCCCCAGAGGCTTGAGGTTGTTTCTCCAGAAAGTAATACAAGTATGTCTGGTGGAAGATCTCATGTTAGTTTTGGTGAAGCAGCTAAATTAGAATGCGCAACAAATGGGGATGTTGATTGCAATTCTGTGGTTAGGTCACTTACTGGGCAAGTAGACAGTTGGAAATTAGCATCCTCAAGATTACATGTGAAGCCATAGAACTTTATATATATATATATATATAAAATAATTGAAATAATATCTTAAAAATAAATAAGAAACTGCACGAGTTTCTTGCCCTGAGTTACAAAATTTATAAAAATTAAAACAAAACATTAAAAACCATATTTATACTAAATAAAGCTTTATTGTCTTTCATTGTTTTAAATATACCTGAAAGCTGAAACAGGGAAACCTCACATAATCATTTTTGCTGATTTTGCTTCTACTTACGTGACAAGTGAAACATTTAACCACTTAAATAATTTAGTGATAATTTTCTTTTCTTAAAAATAAGAAGTTTTGAGTTCGAACCAAGTGACATGCAATTGAAATAAATTAAGGAATGAGAAAGAGAGGATTGCATGAGTGCCATGGGTCAACAGACGCTATAGACCAAGTAGCCATCATCTTCCTCTGATCCTCTCCTAATCTCCTTGTAACTTGATATGTAAGTGGGGTTGCGAAGAAGGGGAGCAACATCAACTTCCCTTCCTGATTTCTTCACTTCAAAAATTTCTTGCGGACCACAACGTTGAAGTAAATGCTGAACTTCCTTCATGGAAGGCCTTGAAGATGGTAAAGTGCTTGTACATGCAAGCCCCAGCTTGCACACTGTAGTCATCTCGTCCGAGTAACATGGATCGTTAATCTCCAGATCAAACAATTCAACCAAAGGCCTTTCCTCTGAGTAACGCTGCCATGCCTATTCTGCAAGGCTTGTGTTCTCATTTTCTCTTTTATCTTCTCTTCTTGTCACCAACTCCAAACGTACCACGCCAAAGCTATAGACATCAATCTTTTCATTCACCTTTGTTGTATAGGCATATTCTGCAAACATGATAACTTTACATCAGAACAATGCCTAAATGGATTCGATCCAAGATCACAATATAAGTTTATTGTGTGGTCATACCTGGGGCGAGATAACCAAAAGATCCTGCAACTGCAGACATGGTGTGAGGCTCCTCTTGCCTAGTTATCATTTTCGCAAGTCCAAAATCTGCAATCCTTGCCTTGAATTCTGAATCCAAGAGAATATTGGACTTGACATCGCAATGAATGATGGGTGGAGAGTATTAGAGAACAAATCAAGTGCAGTAATCAAGTAAATCAAGGCGTGAAGATCGAAGAGATTCAAGGACATGAGCAAGGAGAAAATTAAGGAGAGCAGTATAAAGGAAGAAATCAATCAAGTTAGCAACAATAAAGAGAATAATAAGGCTGCAAAAAATAAGGAGAATGTGGAAACAAACAGAGCAATTCAAGGGAAGAATCCAAACTGAAATACAAGGAAAGAATCCTAGAATAATCTCAATATGACCATTGGTCACTCAATGTACTCTGCATCTTCTGCATTTAGTTTGATAGCAATGATTCCCAAAATCATGCCATAATGTAAGATGTTGTAAATATTATAAATTATGCAAATATCTCTTTGTCTCCTCACCTTGAGAGAAACTTTATAGATCAAAGTGTCAAAACGTCCCTATCTGGCCACACTGAATGTAGCCAATTTTGTTTCTCTTCAACTCACTTCAGATAATTATGTGCTTTGGAGAACCCAAATGATGGCTCTAATTGAAAGTCAAGAGCTATTGGGGTTTATTGATGGTGAGTATGAAATGCTTGATCCAAAGGTACTTTCAAATGAGAAGGAAGTACCAAATCCAACTTATGTAGCTTGGAGATGGTCTGATCGTCTTCTTCGTGGGTGGATCATCGGTACCTTATCTAAAGAGGTACTTGGAATTGCTGTTGGACTCAATACTTCATCAGAAGTTTGGAAGGCATTGGAGGACCATTTTGTTCAAAGCTCTCAAGAAGAGAATTTCACTTAATGCAAGAGATTTCAAGTATCCAAAAGGGTGATGACACTCTAAGTGGGTACATCAGAAAGTACAAAGCCCTTTGTGATGAACTCTCCACACATGGTAAGATGATTCTTGATAAAAACAAAGTTTTTTGGTTTTTGCAAGGTTTAGGACCAAGTTATGAAAATTTTGTTACAACCATGCTTAAACCACCTATTCTGTCATACAAAGAACTTATTCCTCTTGTAAAAAGCCATGATTCTCGTATCGTCATTATAATCCTTTACCTCCACAAATGGCCTTCCTTACCTAAAAGACTGAACAAAGGAATTATTACAAAAAGAAAGGAAATGGCCATAATTGGTTCAACTCTAGAGGGAAAGGTTTTATTCAAACTAGTATTGACAACAAGCCCAGAGCTAGTTTTAAGTTGAATGCAGGGAATCTGGGAAGCATTGAGACTAAAGCTACTGCCAATAAACCTGATGTGGTTTGTCAAATCTGCAATAAACATGGACATGCTACTCTCAAGTGTTTCAATCACTTCAACCATGCATTTCAAGCAGATGACATCCCTCAAGCCTTAGTTACAATGACTATCAATCAAAATGATGTTGCTGAGTGGTATCCTGATACTGGAGCAAAAGCTCACATGACTAGTAACTTTAGTAAGCTTATAAATTTAAAACCATATAAAGGTAATGATGGTGTAATGGTTGGGAATGGCGAGACTTTAAATATAACACATGTTGGTGATTCCCATATAAATCGTGGTGAACATAATATTCCTCTTAAAAATGTGCTTCTAGTTCCTCATAAAAAGGACTTATTATTTGTTAGTCAACTGACTTATGATTTACCATGCAATTTTGAGTTTGATGATGGTGGATTTGTTATTAGGGACAAATACTCAAAAAGAATAGTAGCAAACGGCACAAGGAAAGGAGGACTATATGCACTTAGTGATGGATATACAACACTCTTCTCAACTTGCTTTAGGAGGACCAATAAAGAAGGGTGGCACCAACGATTGGGGCACCCTCAATATCGCATTGTTGATTTTCTTTTTCAAAATAAATTTATTGATTTCAATTCTATTGGAGATTCAAATGAGTTATGTGATAGTTGCCAAATGGGAAAAACATGTAGACTCCCTTTTCTAAAATCAAAGGATATATATGATGAACCTTTTCAAAAAATTAACTGTGATCTTTAGGGACCATCACCTTTCAAGTCTAGTGAAGGCTTTTGTTATTATGTTGTCTTTGTAGATAGCTATACTCAATTCTCTTCGTTTTATCCTATGAAAAAAAAATCTGACTTTTTAGAATGTTTTAATCATTTCCATAAATATATTGATTGTCAATTTGGTATGAAAATAAAAATCCTTCAAAAAGATGAAGGAGGAGAATTTTCTAGTACCAATCTTTTATAACTCTTAGCCAATTTGGGAATTCGTCATCAATCTGCTTGTCCTGAGACACCATAACAAAATAGCTTAGTTGAATGCAAGCATATGAATATAACAGAATTAGGCCTAACCATGATGTTTCATGCTAAGTTGCTTGCAAAATTTTGGGCTAACTCCTTTTCTACTGCTATTTTTTTAATAAACAGGTTGCCATCTCCAAGCCTTAACATGGACTCCCCATTTTTTAGGCTATATGGACAGCACCCAAACTACTCCTCATTGTGTGTCTTAGGATGCAAATGCTTCCCATACCTTGGAGACTACCGAGGAACTAAATTTGACCTAAAATCAGTTCCTTGTGTTTTTATGGGATATAATATCAAGCACAAAGGATACAAGTGCTTCTCGCCATCAACCGGGAGGACATATGTGTCTAGATATGTGGTTTTTGATGAAATGTTCTTTCCTTTTGTAGATCCAAATGCTTTATATGGCAAGGAATTGGTTGGAGGAGAAATTACAAATTTTAATCAATGGTTTGACTTTAAAGATATTGACATCACCTCTACTTCTATTGTAGAAAATACAAAATTTATGGAAACTACGAGGTCTAGAGCATGCATGAGTTCTACTTCACAACAAAATGCCATTACTCTTGATTTTTCTTTGACCATTGATTCGGCCGACCAACATACATTAGCACAAGTCCATGCAGCATCGTGTATTGCTAATGCTATGCACCAAGATACTAATGGACCAAGTCAAGGGAATGCTGCACCAGAATAGTGCTTGGACCCACCATTGTCCCTAGCTTAAGATACAAGCCTAGTAGAAAATAATCATAGCACCCGCCTTCAACACATGATTACAAGGTCCCAAAAAGGAATCTACAAGCCAAATCCTAAGTACATATTTCTTCACGTTGGAACAAAGGCTTTAAACATTCCTATTGAACCCAAGTCCGTGAAATCAGCCTTGAAGCATCTGGTTGGACGAAGCTATGCATGACAAGTTGACTGCATTAAAAGAACATACGTGGGATCTTGTACCTCACACAGAAGACATGAATGTTATAGGGTGTAAATGGGTGTTTAAGACAAAGCTGCAAGCTGATGGGAACCTAGACAAGTTAAAAGCTCGGTTGGTCGCAAAAGGTTTTCATCAGGTTGATGGTATAGACTTTTCTAAAACCTTCTCTCTAGTTGTGAAGCCTAGTAGCATCCAGACGGTACTCACCATTGCCACGGTAAAGAATTGGAGTATTTGACAACTTGATGTTAAAAATGCCTTCTTACATGTAAACCTATCCGAATGAGTCTTTATGGAACAACCACTGGGCTTTACCGATGAACAATACCCTTTACATGGTTGTTATCTTCGAAAAGCATTTTACGGCTTAAAACAAGCTCCTCGAGCTTGGTTTGATAGGTTGAGTATATTTCTTTGAGAATTGGGTTTCTCTTGTAGCACTTGATGCACCAAATACGCACTACTTTTAGGCAAGTGAAGCTAATCGATTATGCAACATAAGATGAGTAAGATATCGTTCCCTCGAGGACTATCCTACACTACCAAGACACTATTAATCTAACTTAAGTTGAATCAACCAATTAATGGGGGAAACTAAACTATTTAAAAGAGAACTAAGTAAACTAAGGAAATTAAACTAAAGAATTTTCTAAATTAAAGAAACTATGAATGAGAAGGAACTAGGGTTTGGATTTCATTTAATTCTGAATTATACAACTGTTTTATTAATTTAATTCAAGTTCAAATAATAGTGTTATTGCATGAGATGGCGGATTTTCCTAAATTAATTAACCAGCTTTCTCAAGTCAAGCTAATCCTTCATTTGTTTGCTAAATTAATCATATCTCTATGTAATTTTAAACAAATTAATGAGCATTAAATTCTATGGAAACCTCTAGCTTAAGAAGGGGAGCTACTAACTCTCTTCTCTTCCTCTTCCTCCACTACCACATGTGAGCTAATTACTTCTCGGTCTCATAGTCTAGTACACAGTTTATATTATTATTGGTCTAATCTATGCAATTCTTTCTCAAGTTCATGCATAAATCACTAAATCAATTGAAAGGTGATCAGGCTCTCAATGCATTAAACTCAATAATATAAACTCATCATGCAAATAACCAATAAATCTTGAATTAAACTAACAAAAACAGTCACATATTCCAAAAATTAAAATCCATCCATCCCTAATTCAAAGAAATTTAGCTATGCATGATTATGTTGTCAACAGCAACCATAATTCGGTAATTCTAGCAGGCAATCATGATAAAAAAAATTCAAATTAAGAATCAACAACACCCGTCCAATGAAGAACAAGCCAAACATGTGCTGCTGTCCCTCCCTAACAAAGCTGGTTGAGAAGAACAGAGGTTGTCGGCGGCGTTGGCTCTTTCATGAACAGATCTGGGTGGGCGTTCTCCCTTCTGCTGGTGAACAGATTTTCGGGGCTTCTTCTCCTTGTTCAGATGCGAACTGATTGGGTATTACGTGTTGGTGTCCTCTTCTTCTACTGGTGAACAACAGATGCGGGTGGCTGGGCGGCTGGGTGCTCTTGACCTCTTGTGCAGAACAATTTCATGCGTCTCTAGGGCTGCTCTCCATTCTGCCGAGTCGCGTATATATATATTGAGAAATTAGAAACCCTTATTTCTTTTAACCGTAGTAGACATGGGTTATGGGCTTTATTTTAGGTCTGGACTGCAGTTGGCCCACACCTAGAAAACACAGCCCAATTCTCTTTATTTCTGCACTCTGTCCATTGTCAAAACCATCAACTTCAACTTAAATTCTGTATTGATACATAAGGAAATGGGTTGAGCTCATAAAACATCAATTGTAGCTCTGCTTCTTAGCTTTCCAACGCCTAAAGAATCAACTCAATCTGATACCTAGAGAAAAAGATATGGTTAAATTACTGCAGTATGTGTAAATTGTCACTTATTGCAAAATTAATTCCTATCTTAATTTCCACCTACAAATATAGAATTTAATATAAACAAAGGTGAAATTAAGTTACAAAAGATCCATAAAATTTAATTCTAGGCTCAAAAAGGGTAGATAAATGCATATAAAAATTAAACTCATTTGCACTGCAGATCCTTCCCTATTTACATACCCTAATCACCAAGTTATGCTTCTTCTACTTATATATGTTAATGATGTGATCCTAACTGGAAGCAATTTAACCCTTGTTGAATGGTGTATCAATGAACTAGCAAGAGAACTTGCTATCAAGGATCTTGGGCATTTACAGTATTTTCTTGGAATTGAAGTACATACTAACAAATTTGGACTTTTTCTTTGTCAATCTAAATATGCTCATGAGTTGCTTCAAAAAGGCTCAAATGGTAGGGTGTAAAGCCATCTCTACACCTATGGCCATAAAGACTCATTCATCTTAGCAATGCGTGCTTTCCAAAATCCTACCTTTTATCGAAGCATCGTTGGAGGTTTGCAATACCTCACTTTTACTAGACTTGATCTTTCATTTGCAGTAAATCATAACTCATAGTTTATGCATGCCCTTACTCTAGAGCATTTTCAAGTAGTTAAACACATTTTACGATATCTTGAAAGCACACTTGGTTATGGGATGCGTATTTCTAATCAAAGCACACTAGAATTATATGCATTTTCAGATGCCAACTGGGTTGGTTGTCCATTAACTAGAAGGTCTACCATTGGCTTTTGCACCTTCTTGAGTAGCAACTGCATTTGTTGGTGTGCAAAAAAGTAGCCTACTGTAGCAAGATTAAGCACTAAAGTCGAATATCGCTCTATGGCATCTATAGTAGTTGAACTCACTTGGCTTGCTAAGCTACTTGCTGATATTGGTTTGCAACCTCTAACCCTCCTATTCTTCACTGTGATAACTTAAGTGCTTTGTATATGACTATTAATCCAATTTTTCATGCTAGAACAAAACATATTGAAATTGATTATCATTTTTGTACGAGAAAAGGTTGCATTGGGAAATCTCATCACTCGTTTTGTTAAGTTTGAATCACAATTAGCACACTTATTCAATAAACCTTTGCCTAGAAATTGTTTTAAACAGCTGTGTCAAACTTGGCCTTTACTTTATACCACGGCCTAGTTTGAGGGGGAGTATTGGAGAACAAATCAAGTGCAGCAATCAAGTAAATCAAGGCCTGAAGATCGAAGAGATTCAAGGACATGAGCACAAGTAAAAAATCAAGGAGAGTGGTATAAAGGAAGAAATCAATCAAGTTTGCAACAATAAAGAGAATAATAAGGC
The DNA here is from genome assembly GCA_020521535.1 of Rubroshorea leprosula. NCBI lineage: Eukaryota > Viridiplantae > Streptophyta > Magnoliopsida > Malvales > Dipterocarpaceae > Rubroshorea > Rubroshorea leprosula. Next base: position 2,034,540 of record BPVZ01000031.1, read on the forward strand.
TACCAAAATAACGAGAATGTGGAAACAAACAGAGCAATTTAAGGGAAGAATCCAAACTGAAATACAAGGAAAGAATCCCAGAATAATCTCAATATGACCATTGTTCACTCAATGTACTCTGCATCTTCTGCATTTAGTTCAATAGCAATGATTCCCAAAATCATGCTATAATGTAAGATGTTGTAAATATTATAAATTATGCAAATATCTCTTTCTCTCCTCACCTCGAGAGAAACTTTACAGATCAAAGTGTCAAAAAACGTTTTTAAAGAGCAGTCATGGTGCATGTAGCAAAGTCCCTGAGCAGCTCCAACTACAATTTGCAACCTCCTGGGCCAGTCTAAGACATAATTGATCCCAGTCCAAGACAGAACTGATCCCAGTCCAGGATAGAACTGATCGCAGTCTCAGAACTTGTTCTTCTTTTCTTCCAATGAAGCCACCTATACAAGCTCTCATTCTCCATGTACTCATACACCAGAAGATTTGAATTCTCACTCAAAATGCAGCACAACAGCTTCATTATGTTGGCATGATGAATGCTGCCTAGAATTTCAACCTCTGCTTGGAACTCTTTCTCCAGCTTATGATCCAGTTTCTGTTTATTCTAAATCCCCTTCACTGCTACAAATCCATCGGACCCATTAATGCCAATCTTGTAGACTTTTCCAAACCCACCACTTCCAATCAAATTATTATCAGTCAAACTGGACAAGATATTCACTTCCGTGAAATCCAATCCCTGGAACGGAGTTAGCTTCCATGTTGCAAGATATTTTTTCTTGTGGTAGTCTCTGAACTTGAACAGGGTGAATATAATAGTAACAATGGTGACTGATAGCAAAAAGAATTAAAGGAAATTGATTGTTTTCTTCCTTGAATAACATTGTACAATGATTCGATGTATATATATATATATATATATATATATATATTTACATGTAATAGTTTAGATCCTAAATTAGTGCCTAGTATTAATCAATACTGCCATTGCTATACATTCTGACTGTTGCAGCTATTGCTCCTTGGATCAGTCTTTGATTGCTTTAATATGGTTTCCTGCTTTGACATAATTTCCTTATCTATTGTGATTATTTCCTTACTCATCCTCTGCTATGATTTTGCCTTCATAGTGACAACGACAACAAGAGCCAGAATCAGAGGGAGATATTTAGAGGACAGGTTTTGGGGTTGGTGAAGTGTGGAACTACAATCTAGAAGATTTAGGATTGGGTTGTCTGCACAAAGGTGGGAATTGTTCAAGAAACTGTTTTTATAAGCAAGGCTGTCAAACTCATCAGGGATTTTTCTAGAAGGTTTGTTGGATGATAAATTGAGGGAAGTAAGTCTCAGGTTGCCAATTTTAGTTGGGATTTTCCCAGAAAATTGGTTCTCTGATAAATCAAGATTAACCAGGTCAGGTAAAGACCCAACTACTACCGAACTTTAATTGATAAGTTTGTTATCGGATAGGTCCAAGGTGGTCAACGATGTCCAAGAGACCATATTCTATAGCAATTTGTTGGAAATAGAAAAGAAGAAGAATAATTTGAAGAAAGGTTTATTGCTTTCTTAAATAATACTGTATGTACAATGACCTATATATAGGTGTTTACAAAGAGAATATTCTTAGGTATAAAATATACAAAGAGAATATTGTAAAGTATAAAATATTTACAATAATTATAAATATAAGTGTGTTCACATCTTAGCATCCCCCCTCAAACTAAAGGTGGTTGTGATGAAACCAACTTGAGTTTGGAAAGAAGAGTACGAAAGCGTCCAGGAAAATGAGCCTTGGTAAAGAGGTCTACTAGTTGATCAGCAAAGGCAATGAAAACCAAATGAATAGTTCCTTGCGTAACATGATGGTGAACAAAGTGACAATCAACCTCAATGTATTTAGTGCGTTAATGGAAGACATCATTATGAGCAATCTGCATAGCACTTTGATTATCACAATATAAATCAGTAAAAGAAGGTTAAGGAATGCCCATATCTTCAAGAAGCCACCATAATGAAAGAAGTTCTGATGTGGTATCACCAAGAGCTCTATACTCAGCTTCAGTATTAGAGCAAGATGGAATAGTTTGTTTCTTACTCCGTCAAGAGATAAGAGAATTACCAAGGAAAAAACAGTAGCCAGTGATAGATCGGCGATCAAAAGGATCACCGGCCCAATCAGCATTGGAGTAAGCGCGTAGCACAAGGTTGGAGTTGGCAAAAAAATGGAGTCCATGAAATAATGTTCCTTTAACATAGCAAATAATGTGAAGTACTGTTGCATAATGAGTGGAGCGAGGAGCAGCCATAAACTGACCAACAATGTGAACTACATATGCTATATCAGGGCGTATTGTGATAAGATAAACCAAACTACCAACCAATTGCCGATAATGAGTAGGATCGGAAAGTGGAGAGCCATCCATAGGTGTAAGCTTGACATTAGGTTCAAGAAGTGAAGAAACACTCTTACCATCATTGAGTTCAGCTTTAGAAACAAGATCGAAGGCATACTTTACTTGAGAAAGCAAGTAGTTGTCATCTGAAGAGGTGACTTCAAGCCCCAGGAAATAGCTCAAAACACCAAGATCTTTCATCTCAAATTTTTGACAGAGGGATTGTTTTAGCTCTTCAACACCTGCGACATTATCTCCAATAATAATCATGTTGTCAACATAAAGAAGTAAAAGAACCATACGTCGAGCAATCTTACGAATGAACAGAGCTGTATCATGTGGATTGGAAGTGAAACCAAACTCACTCACAGTAGCACTAAACTTGGCATACCAGACTCAAGGGGATTGCTTCGACTCGTATCATGCACGTCGCAATTGGCATACCTTGTTTGGAGAATGGTTGAGCCCAGGAGGTGGTTTCATATTAACTTCTTCTTCTAGGTCACCATTAAGAAAAGCATTTTTCACATCCATCTGAAACAATTTCCATCTTCGTATAGCAACGATAGCAAGTAAACTACGCACAGATGTGAGACGAGCAACTGGAGCAAATGTTTCCTCATAGTCTATTCCATACTTCTGTGTAAAACCCTTGGCAACCAATGCTCCACAAAACCATCAGATCTTGTTTTGATCTTGTATATCCATTTACAGCCTATTAGAGACTTTTTAGTAGGGAGAACAACTAAATCCCATGAACAAGTGTTCTCAAGAGCCTGTAATTCGTCTTGCATAGCTTGCTGCCAAAGAGGGTTAGAAGAGGCCTCTTGATAGGATTGAGGCTTATGTAAAGAAGTAATAGTAGGAAAACAATGATAATCACAAAGGTAGCTAGGAGGGTTTCTTACTTGAGTAGGATGGCTCGAGGATGGGACAACAAGCTCATTTGTAGACTCAACAATATCATATGCAACATCAATAGGTGATACAAATGAAGAAGTAGATGAAGGCTCAAAATTATCTAACGCTTTACTAGTAGGCAGGTCATCTTCTATAGAACTAGTTGGAGCATGTGGTGTGGCATTGTAGAGCTCATCAGATGTACTTACATTAGAATCACTAGGAAATAGCTCAATAGAAAGATTAGTAAAAAATGGAGGTTGATGAGAGGATGACACTTTGAAGTTTGACAACGATGAAAACATAGTGTGTTTCCAAAAGACAACATGACGTGAAACTCGGAGTTTTTGTGACACAAGATCCCAACAACAATATCCTTTTTGTGTAATCCCATAACCCAAAAAATAGCATAATTGAGCTCTAGGGTCTAACTTGTTATGTTCATGAGGTGGAAGAAGAACAAAACATGCACAACCAAAAACCTTAAGAAGATTATAGGTAGGAAGAATTCCATGTAAACACTCGTATGGAGACTGGTTATCAAGGACTGATGATGGAATGCGATTAACAAGATAAACAACTGTAAGAGTAGCTTCACCCCAAAATCGCTCTGGACAAGATGATGAGATGAGCAAAGCACAAACAGAATCAAGGATGTGTCTGTGTTTGCGTTCGACTTGCCCATTTTGTTCAGAAGTGTAAGGACAAGAAGTGTAAGGACAAGATTGTTGTGTCAATGTACCCTGTTCTTTCATAAAGGACTGAAGTTTTGGACCAAGATATTCAGTAGCATTATCAGTTCTCAAAACTTTGATAATTTTAGGGAACTGAGTTTTGATCATGGTAGCATAATCAATATAAATTTGTGATAATTCAAAGTGATTTTTCATAAGGTATATCTAGGTAAAACGAGTATGATCATCAATAAATAACACGAAGTACCTAGAACCCCACATTGTGGGTGTAGGAGATGGACCTCAAACATCAGAATGCATGAGATCAAAAGGAGCAGTAGAATGAGAATGACTACTCGAAAAAGATAAAGTTGGTTGCTTTGTAGATTGACATGACACACAATGCAAGGATTCATCCGAAACTGACCCTAATAAACCACGAGAGATAAGTGGACGAAGTTTACCAACAAAGGTATGTCCAAGCCGTGAGTGCCACAAATGGAGAGGAGAAACATTATTAGCAATACAAGCTTGCAAAATTTGTTGGTATGGAATTTGTAGAGACTCTAATTCAACAGCACAAAGCAAGGTTTGGATGAATCGATCATTTGGAAATGATGGTGTATCCATTTTATTATCAGGAATATGCAGATAGTTGAGCTCAAAAAAATGCCTCACCTTGTGACCATTGCCAAGAAGTTGTCCTGTCCGTGGGTCTTACACACGACAACCATGGGTAGAAAATGTTACTTCAAGACCAAGATCACATAATTGACCGACAGATAAAAAATTATAACTAAGTTTTGAAACTGAGAGGGCATTTGGTAAAGTTAATGACTTTGTAGAAATATTGCCAACGTGGACTAACATTCGTAGGGGAACCATTAGTAAAATAAATATCTGGAAAGGAATTATTTGGTGACATTGAAGAGAAATGCGCAGTAATTAAAGACACATGGTTACAACAACCAAAATCAAAATACCAAAGTTTGGTACCTAGAGCAGTAGATGATGCAGTAGGGGCATTAAAAAGATTTAATATCACCTATTTTAGGGATTCAACTCATTCAAGATTGACATTAGGTTGGTCTATCACTTCTTTGGCAACCATAGCAGTAGCATGATGAGTTACAATTATTTCAAAACTCGCCATAGAATCAGTAAAACTCATAATACTAAAAAACTTTAAAAAATATGACGAAATAGATGCCAAGATTGAAATGATAAACTAACAAAATACCTCAAAAAGTGCCTGAGAATCGAGGATAAACAATCTCATCTATAGGAGAAGAGATCCCAATGATAAAGTTTCATATCTGAAATAGACTTGAAAATCCAACTTCAAAAACCCAATAACGATGATAAGAGAAAAGAACCAGAAGCTTATAGCACTGATACCATGTTGGAAACGAAAAAGAAGAATAATAATTTGAAGAAAGGTTTATTGCTTTCTTGAATAATACTATATGTATAATGATTTATATATAGGTGTTTACAAAGAGAATATTTTAAGATATAAAGTATAAAAGGGGAATATTTTAAAATATAAAATATTTATAATAATTATAAATATAATTGTGTTCACATGTTAACACAATTCACCGGATAGTTGATTATCATCGAGGAGGAGGGTAGTAAGGTTAGAAAGATATGTTATCTCCTTTGGAATTTCACCGGATAAGAGATTGTTGCTCGCCTTGAAGACTGTCAAATTTGATCAAGAACCAATCCCGGATGGGATTTGGCCAGTAAATTTGTTGTCGCTGATTTCCACCTTGGTCAGATTCTATGCTAGTTTGCTTGGCAATTCCCCCGAAAACAAATTGTTACTCAATATCAAGCTTTCTAAATTGAAAGTCGTCCAGAGACCCGGAGGAATCTCACCTGAAAAGTGGTTGTTCTGAAGCTGAACGGTTCGGAGGGTGCTGCAATTTCCAAGCGACGCCGGTATTCGCCCGCTGAGGTTGTTTGAAAATGCAACCACTCCCTGTAGAACACGACCTGCGCATAAATTTTGCGGTAGTTGGCCAGTGAATTGATTGGTGCACACCTCAAAACCTTCGAGCTTTGAGTGGAGGCCAAACTCTGGCGGCAATATTCCACTCAAACTATTGTTACAAATCCGGAAAATCTTCAAGGCCGGAAGTCGACTCAAACCGACCGGCACCTCCCCTGTTAACTGATTCGAAGACAGAACAAAGAACACCAGATTCTGCATCTTCCCAAATTCCTCCGGTATGGTGCCCGACAAATTATTCACGCTAAGATCAATTTCTACCAAATTTAAAGCTTCCACCGCTCTGGGTATCTCGCCGGATAGTATGTTGCTGAAGAGATACAAAATGGTCAGATTCTTCAGCATGAGAAGCCTGCCAGGAATCGAGCCTTCCAACTTGTTCTCCGCCAAATCCAACCACTCCAGACTGGACAGGTCGGCGATGCCTTCAGGAATTTCGCCGATTAAATTTGTCTCCCTCATCCATAAGTACTTCAGTTTCTTCAATTGACTGAACCTATCAGGTATCTTCATGGGCGCAAACCAATTATAGGCCATAGCCAGATGCTCAAGATTGGATAGGTTTCCGATTTCCTCCGGAAAAGTGGCATTGTGGAACTTATTCCCGTCAAGATGGAGTTCTCGTAACTCAGGTAATCGGCCAATACTGGACGGAATGTCACCGAAAAAATTGTTGGCACTGACGTCTAAGTAAAGCAGAGTCGATAACCGTTCAATATCGTCGGGAATGGGGCCGACAAAGTAGTTCATGGAGAGGTCTAAGTACTGGAGCTTGGAGCAATTGTACAGCAGTTTTGGGAACTCACCGGGGATATAATTGTAGGACAGATCAAGGACATTGAGGTTCCTAAGGTCACAGATTGTTGGTGGGATTTTGACCTTAATGTTCATATTGCCGAGCGAAACGGCGGTGACAGAACCTTGAGTGCAGTTGATTCCCGTCCAAGAACACGGTGAGGATGAGGCATTCCATGACTGAATCGCCGGTGGATTACCCAGCTGTTGCTTTACTTTGAGAAGAATTGTACGTTCTGTCTCAATGCTTTGTGAAATTACATTGAAGGGTATGAAGATGAGGAAGAAAAGGGAAAGAAGGGGTTGTAATTTGGGAAAACATATGGATAGTTTGGTCATTTGAGTGCTTGGGTAGTTATTCCGCTTGGGGAACTCACCGGGAAATTAATATGATCCGCACTTTGCAGACGGAGCTCCTCATCGTGTTATATAGGCACTAAGTTAGGTTTCCTTCTTTAAAATGTCACTGGTATTCCATTTAATTACGAACGTGCCACTGAGTCACTGAGTCAGATCTGGAATCCTTAGTTTGGACTTTGGACGGATTTATTTTAATTCGCACTTTTAATTATTATCAAATGGGTCCTACTTGGGTTGTTCAGCTTCACAATTAGTAATAATTCCACTAGAGATTGGTGGAATTGTTTAAAAGGTAAAAAAGACTTTTTTGGATAAAAGAATAAAGTGTCGTAACCTAATCTAGGTTAGGATTAGCAAAATTAACAAATAAGAAATTATAGTATAATTTGAATTATAAAATAAAAAATTCATTAAAAATGATATTGGAAAACAAAATCTTGTTGTAATTACTGTGAAATGTTCGTTAGAACTTGCTATTAATATGACCTCAAATTCTGCAAGTATTTTTATTGTTCCCAATTTATGGTTCACATGATGAAACAAAGTTGAACTAACTAAAGCTAATTGAGTTTTTCTATGCTAATTGAAAAGCTTAATTTTAGTGTAATATTAGGATTTCAAATATTTATTGTATAAAAATGTTTTTATTTTTATTTTAGAATAAGAAAAAAAAATTATGACATCTTGATATTAAAAATGTCATAACATCTAATAATACTCATATAATGAATTTGATAAAATTAAGACTCACACATTTAACGATTGTGATTAGATATCCCGATATTTTTAATATTAGGACATTCTAATTTTTCTTTTTCTCTTAAGAATAATAGTCAACTTTTTATTAAAAATTTGTTACAAATTA
>BPVZ01000031.1:2174102-2186248 GCA_020521535.1 Rubroshorea leprosula
ATTAAAAGTTCTATTATTATTTAGATCTATGTTTGTTTCTCTTTCTATCATAATATTGATCTTTTTTATTAAATCTGTTTATCTTTTGGTTGATTTAGGTATTAAATCAATGTAAACTGTTGTTTGATTTGTAAGTTTAAAGGATTTTAACGGTTAATTTAAAATTTTCCTTAATTATTGTTTTTTAATCTAAATTTGATCAGGTGGTGGAGTGATATGTCAACAAAAAATTCCACCTCGCAAGTTGAGCCTAGACAAATCAGCCTATCGTTAGTCTTCGATGGATTGCTGACGTAATCCGTTAGACAAGGGCTATTTTGCACCAACGGCAAGTTTGAGGGTGAGTATGCGCATAAATTCAGTTAAGGGGGTAATCTGCCACCTCTTGAAAAGATAAGGGGTTAATCTGCTTGTTTTGCCTATTGCCTTTTGTACAAAAAAGTTGCCTTAGTTAGCTAGGCCAGACTTCTCAATTTTCATCCATATTACCAATTCACATTAATTTGGTGGAGATCGATGTTATTTTTGTCGATGTTTTGTCCGATCGAGAAACAATAGAAGATATGTCTGAACTTATCTATAATTTCAGTTCCTCTCTACTACTAGCAGCTAGTATATGGTTTCTATCCTTATCCAAAAAAGGAACAGCCAGTTAATTGTCCATATCAATAACTCAATATTCAACTAGGTTGAATGGTAGTTTAAAGACATTTACGTTTACCCAAGCTCTCAAATGTCATTGTTTTGCTTCATTATGGAAGTTTACCTAGAACAATTTGCACCAATTAATTTGTCATTGACCCTAAATAGAAAATGCATGTGTATCAAAATAAGAGACATCAACGTTGCGCACAACAGTTGCAAGGAAATATTATTAACCCAATTATTAAATTCTTGCGTATTAGATGATGCATTGGTAAGGTTCATTGAATTGAACTTTAGAATTCTACTTTCCTTAAATTATCAATAAATTACCAAAACTTGCAAAACGACAAGTCTACGTCAAATCCTTAATGTCGACATTTGATCTAAAATTTCTTCTTTTGGAGATATATATGACAATTAAAAACGAACTGGGAGAGTGTATTAATTAACGTATCACCATCAAAAACACATTTTTCATATCAAAAAGATAGTATTATGGATACTACTACCACTTTTTCATGCACCATGCTAAATTAAAAAGTCAAAAGTTGGCATGAAATTTTAAAATTTTTTTCTTATCGACTAATTTTTCTTTTGTTTGGGTGGTGAGAATATTTTTTAATTTATGTGTATCTCAAAATTAATTTTTTTTAATTAAGGACATATTAATTTGAGAGTCAAAATAAAAACTTCAAACATTTATAATATTAAATATTAACTTAAAAAATAAAAGAGAATTTTATTTTATAATTCAAACAATAAAATAAAATTTATTAAATGAAAAAGTGTTTATTTATCTTGTATTTTTATGGCATAAATTAAAGGTATAATAAATATATTTTTTTATAATTAATTTCCATAATATATGCAAATTTTGATTTTAATTTAATTAATTAATTAAAATCATTTACGCATCAATAATATTAAAATATATGTTAATTTTTATAAATTTTTACATAAATTAATTATAAAAAAATTTATTTATTATACTTTAAAAATACATATTAAACAAATTTAATAAAAAATACCTTTAAATATTAAAAAATAACTTTTCTTTTAATAATTATAATTATATAATTCAATATAATATTAACTACATAATATATATATATATTTTTTGAAAACAAAAACAAAGACTAGTTTACCATCCCATGCCTAAAAAATTGTACGGTTGGAGATCGAGCGTGATCCTCATGTCCCCCGCCAGTTAAAAAATTGTCGAAAATTCACGAACCAAATTGCACCACGTACCCCGCGCCCGTTGATTCCAGTCCACGTAATGACAAACAGAAGAAGGATTAAAGTATGATTAAACCCACAATATATGATATTATATGAGCAACAAAGACAAACATTTTTCGGTAGTTTCACCACGTGTCGAGTAACTTCGAGAACCGAAGAAAGAGTTTTTCTTCCATCTGCTTCCAGAAACTTCTCGGGAACTCGTGGCGTAAAAAGAATAATCAACACATGCGGTCCCCGACACGGCCACGTGTCCGTGCAAATACGTGGCATCCGACGTGTCATGCGCTACATCCCTGTAATTGATACGCTTCCATTCAGTCCGTTTAGATCCTCTCATTCACCGTCCGTAATTACTCTCTTTCTTCAGAAACGCAAAAATCGCCTCGACAGATCGGAGCTCAGGGAGAGGTTTAAAGCGTCTCTGCGTTTGGCTTTCCTCGTGAAGGACGGATTTTGCGGTGGCAATGGATGGAAACGAAGGAGAAGCGGTGAGAATGGAGGAATGCAAGGCAAAAGTGGTGTATATGTGCGGTTACCTGCCGGGAGTTTCGGAGGAGAAATCGCCGATTTTGTCCCCAATTCCGATTCGGTTACCGCCGTCGAGTCAGGGAGGAGATACGTGGAAGGATGTTTGCGGCGGCGGTTGCGGATTCGCCATGGCTATTTCAGGTCAATTCTTTTGATACTTCATAGTGCTTTCCTCAATTTTTGAAACTAGTTTGCACGATTCTATAATTTTCAAATTCAGATCTGAAGTTTGTTATAGGTGTATAAGAAGATTTGCATATTTAATCGTAGTAAATTTCAGTAATAAAAAAGTAAAGAATGTGACATATTGATTTTGTCTTGTTGATGTAATTTTTTACGATATGGAAATTCAAGAAAACAATTAATATCATGAGTTTTTTTCCCCTTTTTATGGATCATAGTCGCTTAGTTTGTTCCTTAGCTGATATGGTTGGTTTTGTAAAATTAGAGTCTGGAAAGCTGATAACATGGGGTTCAGTTGATGATGAAGGGCAGACCTACTTGACTTCTGGGAAGCACGGGGTAATGCAGTGATCTTTTTGTTTATTGAATTGATTGTTCTGTTGAGTTTTTGAATTGACGCAACTTGTTCCTGGGATACATTGTTAAGGAAATTCCAGAGCCATTTCCTCTGCCAGCTGAGGCTTCAATAGTGCAGGCTGCTGCTGGTTGGGCCCATTGTGTTGCTGTTGCAGGTATTGTTGCGATGCTACTTCTCCTCTATTTGAAGAATAGAGATATGGCATAAGTCAAATATTTGCAAAGAGAACTCTTTTTGAGGTGGGAAAAAAAAATGAAAAAGAAATATGCCAGATTTTGTTGCTGCTATTACATATCTGAAAAAATGGAGACTTTTAGTAGTTTGGAGATGAAAATTTAGAAAAGTTTTATGATCAAGCCATTAAATTTAGTTCTGCTGAACTTTAATACAGGAAATGTGTTAAAAGGTAGATTTTCACTTTTCTAGAGTGATAAAAAAAAATTGTGCTCTGCAGTAAATAATTTTAAGACAAACTGACTCATCTGGTTCTTGTCAAGTGAATGTTTTGAACATATAGTTTGCTTTTACAGCCTCCATGAGGAAGGATATTTTCTCTTTATTTAAGCTGCACCGATTATTGGATACAACAGCCTTGTGGTTTTATAAAGCATTTTTGTTTGCATGAAACAAGCGTTTTCTCACAATTGTGTTGAATTTATATGGAAATCTCAGCAGAGTTTAAGTGTTTCAAATACAGATACTGGTGAAGTTTATACATGGGGTTGGAAGGAGTGTGTTCCCTCTGGAAAAGTCACCCGTGATTTGGTTAGTGGTGGGAGCTTCCAAAAGGATATTGCTGGTAAACCAAACACTTTGCCAACTGAGCAAGGTGATTTCCTTGGAAGTCTTTGTATCTGTAATGCAGCACAAACAGAGCATCCTTCTGATTATTTTCAGGTTATTTTATGACCTTTGAATTTGTTACAGTGAGCCCAAGGTCTCGAGGTTCAAACATAAGCGGTGGGTTGGTTTCTCGAACAGAGAACCGAAAAGCTGGGGAGGAAATGGCAAAGAGGAGAAGAATAGCTGCAGCAAAAGAAGAATCTGAAGGCTTAACATCTGGAGATGAATTTTTCACAGTATCACCATGTCTTGTGACTTTAGGCCCTGGAGTGAGGATCACCAGTGTTGCTGCTGGTGGGCGGCACACTCTAGCACTGTCAGGTAAATCAACTACACTTGGGTCACTCAGGACAGCAGTGATTTTCAGGTGGAGCTGTCAACTCTTGTCATCACACAATAGAGTTTTGTAGGTTGTATGAAGTACGAAGCTATGGAAGATTTTTGATCTAAAGAAAGACTCCTGATGCATCATATTTTTGCCGGGGTTTCAGATATGGGACAAGTTTGGGGTTGGGGCTATGGAGGCGAAGGGCAGCTGGGTTTGGGTTCCCGGATAAAAATGGTGTCATCACCTCATCTCATACAATGCATGGAACCACCTGCTAGCGGGAAAGAGAGGCCTCCAGTAGTTCATCGAGGAAGCCTGAATGCACCAGTACAAGTTCCTAAAGCTGCTGGAAGCTACATTAAGGGAATTGCTTGTGGAGGCCGGCATAGTGCTGTAGTAACAGGTAAGCATTTGATGATTGATTTTCTTGTCATTCTATTACTTGTATTTTGGGTTCTTCTGATACAATGGAGGAAATACAATATTATTTCACAGTGATGATCACAATCACAATCTAAGTCAAGATAAAATTGTCTTAAAACATCTTACATTAATCTCTTTCTTTTCCTCTTGTTGCAAGTTGATTACAAAGTTCCAGATACATTCTTTAGTCATTGCTTTGATAAAGATGTTAACATATTTTATTATCAAGTTTAGATAATGGAGCACTACTTTCTTTTGGCTGGGGACTTTATGGGCAGGTGAGCATTCTAAATTTATATTTCGTTAACTTTCATTGTTGATTTGATGTCACTAATTTTACATATTATCTATATTCTATTCTTTTTGGGATTGTAAAAGCCCTGAATTGTTTGATACAACAAGGGTATGGTTCCAACCATAAAAATAAACAAGTTGTCTCCTGCTTTTGAGGCAGAATTGACAAAGCAAATCTATATTTTTTGCATGTTAATTCTAATTTCATTTGGTTGTATAGCTAAAACTGTTGGACATTTTCTGCTAATGTGTTTCCAAACAGTGTGGCCAAGGAAGTACAACTGATCTTCTGAGACCAACGTGTGTTTCTTCTTTATCAAGCATAAAAGTAGAAAGAGTTGCAGCTGGGCTATGGCATACTCTGTGTATTTCTGTTGATGGCCATGTGTATGCTTTTGGGGGAAATCAGTTTGGACAACTGGGAACTGGTTCTGATCAGCTTGAGGTACATTTGGTTTTAGAAAGCTGGATCTTTGTTCATTACTAGGCACTGGTCCCTATCCTGTGAATTAGTTAGCCATTAAACTAGATTAAGATAAACCTTGAAAGAACTGAATATAATATATATATATATATATATGTAGGAAAAGTGTTTTACAAGTTGCTTTCTTAAATTTTATTTAGAGGACATTCTAAAAACTCATATTCTGATTTATATTTTCAAAAATCAACTGTTAGATTAAAAGTTCTATTTATATAGATCATGTATATAAATTTTCAAGTTAATCTAGTAAGCCTAACCACTTCATTAACTACAAGAAATTTAACACCATTAAATATGTCAGTAAATATAGTTGTGCTGATCAAAGGGTTATTAGTGTTAGATCAATATGAAAATTAATAGGCATTATTTACATGAGTAGAACTATTAATCCAGTGGTTGGTTTTTGAAAATATTAATTATAAGGTAAATTTTTAGACAGGTCCTCTAAAAAAAAATTTAGAAGGATGGCATGTCCTCTACACTATTCTCTATATATAGTCAAAATTCACTTACACACAAGTTTTACATATCACAGTTATACAAAGTCTTGACCATTCATTTCTTTACTTTCAATGGTTGAGATTTATTTAATTTTTATCATATTTATTAAAGATAATTATCTTTTTCATTTAAAAAGTCATAATAAATCTCAATCATTGAAAATAAAGAAATGAATGGTTAAAATTTTGTATAAGTATGGTGTGCAATACTTGTAAGTAAATTCCTCCTCATATAGATATATATATATATATATATGCTGCAAATTTAGACATTTTTATGGCAAAGAGATTGTCATGATTTTTCATTTTCACCCTGAGATTGTTATGAAACTAATTAGGGTTTTGCTTTTTCTGTTTACCTTTGCTTCAGACATTACCAAAATTATTGGATGCTCCACTTTTGGACGACAAGCACGCAAAAACTGTATCTTGTGGAGCTCGGCATAGTGCGATACTAACAGGTATGACCACACAACTAAATGATCCAGCTTAAGTAGTTTCAATAGGGTTTCAGGCTGACATCCTATTCGAGCTATTTTTGTTTAACTGGACCCCAACCCTGGTATGAATATTTCTGGATGGACTTGATATTGCACCATGTAGTGCATATAGTTATACTGAAAATATAATGAAGGAATTTACATGGATTAAGGATGTTGGATATTTTGGTTTATTGGTTCAACCAATAGTTAAAACACAATTGTCTTAGACTTCACAACATTTTGATGACAATTTCTTTGATGTTGTATCTTGTTTTCTTCTTCAAGATGATGGTGGAGTACTTAGCTGGGGGTGGAACAAGTATGGCCAGGTATGATTTCCACACCCAAGTACATATTGCCATAGAGGGCTGCAGATTCATTTAAAAGTCTGAAATTCTTTGCCTGCAGCTTGGTCTGGGTGATACAATTGATCGTAACATTCCTTCCCAAGTTCCCATTGAAGGTTGGCTGCCTGAAGACGTTGCATGTGGTTGGTGGCACACATTACTACTGGCAGAGACACCCCCTTGAGTCCCAAATTCTTTTCACTAGACCAAACAGGTGACAGTTTTGGTAGGATAGAGATGTCCGACTAGTCAGGACCCTACAATGTATTATTCATCTCTAGATAGTCAGTGTACATAAAGTTCTATGCATATGCAGCCCGTAAGCATGTGCTCATTCTTTCATGAATTAGTTTATCAAAAACATTATATCATAACGGGAACTTCATTAACTCTGTACACAGACAGTAAGTGTGGTACTGAAACATCAGATGCTTTGTAGGTTTGTAATTTCACTGCTTAGCAATGCAATGGTGTTTGCAATTCTGAACGTTCAACTCCATGTTGCCATTAAAATTTTCCATGGTAGACATATCTGAGTTTGCTCTTGTTAAAACTAGGATAATCCATCTCGTCTCACAGGACATCAAATCCTGCTCGAAATTGGAATTCTTCGATGCAGCAAAAGCTGCATCAGAGGCCAGAAAATATCCAATCTGTGGAAACCCCTGGATGCCTGCATGCATCACAATTACGTATCAAAACATTTACCAATAAAAACATGTTGTTAAAAGTTAGGATGGGTATTCAAAGCAATATGGTACCTCAACAATAAAATGAGCCCATGTATTGTTCTCGTAGCTTTCCATCACACCTTTCAGGATTGTCAAATTGAAACTTCGAATCACCTGGGCAATTTCCAAGAACATTCCTTGCTCATTGCATAGCATCTGCATCAGAGTGGTTTATTAGCCAAGAAATCCAACTGCAAGGGTACTGGGAAATAGTAATTCTTTTCACAAAAAATTAAGGTTATGTAAAACACAGAGCATACTTCAATGAGCAAGTGGCCTGGGTATGGAAGATCTTCCACGACAATGGGGCATACTTGCGGTTCACCTCCAATCTCCAAAGCCCAACTTTTTCCTTTCTGGTAAACATCCTTCGTCTCAAATGATCTCAATTTCTTGCGCCCAGCCACCTGCAAAGCATCTCAGTTTCAGCTCAGTACTTCTGAATGAAAAAGTTATAAAATCACAATATTGAACAGAAAGTACACAGTTTAAACTCAAATAATTTTATTGCTTCTCCAGGCAGCTACATATATGTGATTCCTGACAGTATACTTGAGAAGTGTTTTAATATGAAGAAATGGAAACAGAATTTGGAAGGCCACAGGAAAAAAATTTTTGTTTATGCAATGCGATTAGATACGAGTATGGTTTGCTGCAAGCATATTTCAGTAATTTCTTATAGAAAGTACTATTCATTGACACTGCATACCTCCCAATGGACCCATTGTCTCCATTTCTCAGCCTGGTTAGTCATGCTTTGTAAGTGCAGCATATGTTTTATGGTTTGATCCAAGAGACCATCAATGCTACACTGGATTTTTGTAACCAATGAAACGACCAAACTTCTAAGCTCAGAGAAGGATGCAAACAAACATCAGAATTACAATTTACAAGAGATTCTTTTCATTAAAAAAACACTCACCTTTGCACCATTTGGCACAAGTTTGCGTAGTTCCTTAACCCGATCCTGGATCAGCTGTCTGTCCCTGGGTCTTGGCCTCTGGCTATCTCCAGGTCTGGCCCTTCTTTTGCTGACGTTAGGTGGTTTTGTGTCTTTTCTGGGTTGCATATGATGGTATCCTTTTCCAAGCTGCTCTCCGTCAATTAATGTGCTCACCGTGCTATTCAAAGAAGGTGAAGTTGCAGCATTAAAATCATTTTTGGCCTCAGAAGCAAATGTAGAAAAAACTTGATCAGGGAGAAGTGTATCGGCCCTTGAACTTGGAGATCGAGGAGTTATGGCTTTATGCCCTGTTGATGTTATGGTTGACTTGACTCCACTGGATTCATAAGAAGAATTGTCATCTGAACCACCATGTATGTTAGCAATCATGGCTTGTAGCAGGTATTCTCCATCACCTCCTTTAATGGATGATGAGGGTTCAAATCCACCAAGAAGTTCTTTTTGTATTGCATTCATGTGTACATCTTCACGCGGTATAGATGAGTCAAATAAATAGTCATTGCTCTGTCCTTGAAAAGCTGGACCAAATGCTTTGTGTAACTCAGAGTGTTTGGGAAAGCTGAAGAAGCTGCTCAAAGCTTCATGATTCGAATCGTTAATATTTTTTACCCCAAAAGGTTCTTCCACAAAATCTTTAGAGTGGTTAGGGTTCATAATTCCAGTGAGAATCTCTCCACACTCGTCAAGACTGTAATTGTTACATGCAAGATATGTCAATAAATCTTCTTCCAGACTTGACAGACCAAACAGTTTGCTCAGTGGTGAGGATACTTCAGTAGGGCTAACAGGTGAGGTGCCCAACTTAGCTTCCCTAGCACTTTTAAGAATCTCAGCCTGATGCTGATTTTTTTCAGTCATCAGAGGTAGATTCTGAAAATCTGGCATAGGCACAACCCAATCTGAAGTTAGCGGTGAAACAATTTCCAGTTTGATGCTGTCAACAGTCCTGGAAACCTCAGATATAAGTGGATCAATGGATATAGTTGATGATTCATCCAACTTTTCCACAAGGCTACACATTAATGACGTTGGTAATTGGGCCTGAGCATTCCTGTTGAAGGATAAAGAAATGGAATTTCCTCCCACAGTGTTACGGGTAAATCTTTCTTTGACATTAGAAATGACTGCTAGATCTTCAGGAACCTGTTGATTAGGAGAAAATGCACATGAGAGACATATCAATAGAGCACCAAATGCCGTGCAACTGCAACACTAAACCCATTCATTGCTAAGAACATAAGCAGGCTTACACATATGTAAAAGAGATTTCATATTTAGAAGCATACATGCTATCCTATTTGGTGAAGGAATCAAGGTAAGTCAGCTATATGCATCATCAACCGAGCAATCACTTGGTTTCCAAGTTGATCACTCACAGTGTACGACATGTGTTTGGAAGTTGGAACTTTCCTAGCATACTAGCATACGGTCTACATAACTTAACTGAGAAAGATATAAAAAGTCACATGATAACATAGGAACAGAGGATATTAGATTGTTCGGTGGACTTCCATGATCTTATTGCACCCAATAGGTTGAGTTCAGAAGAAAAGCTCACCATCTCCAAGGAACCAAGCTGCAGAACTACATGTGGAAGCACAGGTATAAGCACAATTGTCTGCACAGACATCACAAGAAAAAAATAACAAAAGACATTATCCACCTTAAAGAACCAAATTTGAGGAGCACATAATTTTGCCTCATCAAGACTGTACATAAGCATGCAAACAATCTTAAGTATAGAATATGAAATGTCAAAAGAGGAACTAGAGGACTACATTACCTTAATTCCTGACATGAACTGAAGCAGCCATTCATCAGGACACTGACAACAGACAAAATAGCACTTGTAAATAATGATGCAATATTATCCACTATTGCAAGAATTGCAATTCCAACCATGGTTTATGGGAAGCAATGGAACTCACCTCAGCAAATAACCCAGGATAAGCTTTGCCCATTAAACTATCTTCAAAAGAAAACCAGCAATGCTTTGCTGTATGTGCTACTTTGCCCATAACCCTGGGTAAAAATAGAAATCCAAATTACTAGTTGGTTCAACCTTTTTCAAAGAACTAACTTGTTAATATATTATTTGGCTGCAAAACGTCTTCCCAAAAGTTAAAAAATAAAAACTAAGAAAATGACTTTATCAGAAGGAAAGCACACTCTTGGTAATAACCAGAGTCGAAAACAAAGCTTTACCCTTCACCCCATGCATAGTGGAGATGTGACATATTAGCCACAGGTAATCCAATGGGATATCCTCCAAGACCACTGTCATGGATGCTCGATTCACAATATGAAGAGATTATATCACCAGTATGACTAGAATAGATGCCATATGACATGCTTTCTGTGGGTTCTCTTGGTCCAGGATAAACACAATACCCATCTTCCCATGTCAAAATCCTGAAATAAGGACAGGTAATGCATATGTGTAAACAAACTACTGTATATAACAGCTTAATAGTCAGAATATCAGAAACACTGAAAGGCTGCATCACAACTTGGACGACATCTTAGACAAATCATTTAACAATTTCCATGTTTTCCTATTCCAAGAAGCAACAAGGAATGATTACAATCTAGGAAACAACTGGCTCAAAGGGAAACTTACAACGGGCACTGATGCCTAAGCTTCCAAAGTACCGCATATTTCCAAGGTGAATTGCTGCACAGACTGAAGAGTAACTGCCTCAAAGCAGTAGTCCCCATAACTGAATCGTTCAAACTAAATCACCGAGGTATATACTACACCAAAAAAAACACAACCAAATTATATCTGCAACTTTCACTAACTACCTCTATAGGATCCCCGCACAGCTTGTTTAACTCTCAACCCCACTTTCCGTTTCCTTGGTGGCCCCTTTGAACACACCAGTGAAAATCCCATAGCTGACACCCCCTCCCTCCCCAAAATCAAGCAACTAAGACAACCCAATTCAGAATTCCTGATATTAAAACAGAAAAACACCGGAAAATGCTACATAGGACCGCATTTCTTCAACCTCCTGGTATGACCTGGTGCAGGAACTGCATGGGAAATCAAGAGATACTCTAAAATCAAAACAACTTTGTTGGATTAGCCCCTCTGGGATGACTTAAGTTTATACTAAATAAAAAATATGGGAATCAGGGAATTGGGAGATGTTCGAATTCGTTGGATTCCATTGTCAATCTCAGTCTTAAACAATCTGTCCCTGTAGAAACAGATGATGAACAAAACCAAGGCAGGAGAGACAAGCTGCAGTTTTGGATTTGCACTGCCCCAAATGCCTGCACCTGCCTTTCCTTAAATACTACCTTCGCCACCTGTTACCTGTCAATTGTCACCTTCAGGAAGAAAAAAGAGAGAGAGAGAGAGAGAGAGAGAGAGAGAGAGAGAAAATCTCCGGATTTCAAAACCATCCAAAATCGAAATCCAAAGCTCGCAGTGGGATTCCAGGCCCACAATCTACTCCAGTTACAGTGGAGGGATTGAAGT
Source organism: Rubroshorea leprosula (assembly GCA_020521535.1). Taxonomy (NCBI): domain Eukaryota; kingdom Viridiplantae; phylum Streptophyta; class Magnoliopsida; order Malvales; family Dipterocarpaceae; genus Rubroshorea; species Rubroshorea leprosula. The sequence continues at coordinate 2,185,945 of BPVZ01000031.1, forward strand.
TTCTGTTTTTGCAGTTGAGTATGTTAAATTGCAAAAAAATGATCATCGAAGTAGAAAGAGGCTATCAATAATAATAAAAAATTTTATGTAATTTAATATAATTTAAAATGTATAATAATTTTTTTAAAGGATTTTTTTTAACTTATATTCTTAAAATATAAGTTAAAAATATTTTTTTAATATTAATTATCATTAAAAAAATAAAATTTAATATTTATTTAATCAACTGTTCAATTAAAATAATATGTATAGCATTAATAATAAAATTAATATTAACTTTTATTATTTTATTTATTAATTAATA
>BPVZ01000031.1:2193268-2204251 GCA_020521535.1 Rubroshorea leprosula
TTTTTTTTTTTTTTTTGTGGTCTTATTTTCTTTGTTGGTTTGTGGCTGACTATTCCTCTTAATTATTTGGTGCTGGGTTTTTCACAAACCTAGGTGTTAAAGAACTTGTTTGCTTCAATATGTAGAAAGAGAGGGAAGAAGAGAGGGAGGGGGAAGAAAGTTGAGAAATTGGTGTTGAAAGGTTGAAGAGGAAGATAGAGAGACAAGAAGAAAAAGGGATTGTGGGGGAAAAAAATGGCTTTAAAGGTAAATTTATAATTTTATTTTTACAATTATTCATTTTAAAGAGTGTGCATCATCAGGTGTCGAACTGATGGGTATATGAATTATTATCCTTTCTCAATATATATTTTTTTGATATTAAGTTGTACAATAAAAAATTATTTTTTTAATTTTATAATTCATTTCATTTACATACCATATAATTTAATTTTTTTATTAAAAAAATATTATTAAATTATTTAAAGTATTTTTTTAAAATAATTTTATACAACTACAATTAAAGAGATCTCTAATTGGTAAAAAGGAAATAATTTAGGAGCTGTCTAGGACTGCGTCTTAGGATGATACAATGAGGCACACTTAGGGGGCGTTGACAGTTGCTAGTGCCGTAAATATTTCATATTGAATACAAGTTGACAGGCAGTTCGAGGTTCAAAAGGGGGAATAAGTAATAACACGAAGTTGGACTTCGTCTGTGTGACGACTGCTTTGCTTGCTCGCCACCTACTCCCAGCCACGCCTACGGTATTTGCTTTTACTTTTTCTTAGGTGATGAAGTCATCGATCTCTGCTTTGAAGCTAAAATTTACAAATGGATTAAGAAAACAACTGGTCCCAGATTAACTTCAAACCACATTATGAGTCGATATGATGGAAACTATGACTTTATTTACCAATTAGAAAATGGAGTTGGTATCTTTTCTTTCTTCTTTTTTTTTTTTAAACAGTACAGAATTTGAGGGATGAGGATATTTGACAAATGTCAAAAACGATAGCAAACTTTACTAACCCGCTAAAGCTACAAGTTTGAGTTGGTATTTATTATTTAAATTAAATGCAAACAATAACTGCAATTAGATTGATATTGTGAACTACCTAATTTTGTTTTCTGAGCAGACAAAGTAATACCACAAAGAAAATCACCTCAGAAATATTCTACTTTTCTTTTGGGTATGTTCTGGATGGTCTAAAGTAGTTAAAAACCAAATTCGAATATGCCTATAGAAACCAAACCAATTGAAGTTTTGGGCCTTTTGGCACGTTTTTTACAGTAACCATCAGAGTTTGACATACAGCTAAGAGATGTGATTGACAGCAAAGATGAAGAGTCACAAGACATGCGAGCTTACATGGTCACAAGACATGCGAGCTTACATTAATCTTTTTTTTCTTAATTTTGTCTAATTTATTTAAGTAAATTTTTTTATTTTAGTACATATTAAACCTATATTTATTATATATTTTTATTATTAATTTATATAAAAAATAAAAATTCAATTAAATTTTATTAATTATCTAATTAATATATATAATATGAAAACTAAAGTCGTAAGGTTCTAAATAAAAGTTTTCTGCTTAAAGTTTCTACTTACTGTTATAAAAATTTGAACAAACTGCTAAAACAATATTACAAGAAGATTTTGGTACCATTTATTTAATAGATTTAATAAATAATTTTTTATGTTAAATAATAATTATATAATAAAAAATAACTCTCATATTTTTTTAATTTTTTATTATTTATTTTAAAATTTAAATTCAAAATTTTTAATTTAAAGTTTGAAACACAACCTCAAGTCACATTTAACGGTCGATGCACCAACTAAAACGATATCGGCCTTCACTCTAAAACCATATTTGAAGAGAAACCATAAAAAAAAAAAAAACCAAAACTTCTATTTAAACTAACACTTTAAACTAATTATTATCTTAGCCAACATCTTTTACCATTAGTTAAATGTTAATTTTAATCCCTCAATTTTAAAGTTTTATATAATTTTTATCCCTTAATTTTTTTGGGCACTTGTTTAGTCCCTTCATTATAAAAATGCATTTTTTTAATCATTCTATCAATTAATCCGTTAAGCCTATTTAAATCTGTATATTTTTAGTCGATGAATGAAAAATGTGCATATATTAAAAGTTGAATGATTAAAAATGTGTAGATTTAAATAAATTTAACAGATTAATTGATAAAAAAATTTAAAAAAATATATATTTTTTATAATTAAAGGATCAAAAACATATATAAAAAAGTTAAGTGATGAAAATTATGTAAAACTTTAAAGTTGAGGGATTAAAATTAATATTTAACCTTTACTATTTGAAATTCATAAAACATTTAAAAATTTACTATCAAACTCTTTATTTATATCTTAATTTTGTGATGAAACTTCCTATTTATACTATAATTTTATTGATAATTTAAGTTTTTTTACTAATTTTAAATTATAAAAAGTGTTAATTAAAATAAAAATTAATATTAAATATTAATCTAAAAAAATATATAAGATGTAAATAAAAGATTTGACTGAAAAAAAAATCTACTACCACGTCAGGTGATCGAACATCACTTCCTAGTTGGTTTACATTAATCCGAAACCCGACCAATCGTATTTAAAAAATGACACGAAACCTATCAAAATAATTAATTAATTCAGTGTCCAATCATAATTAAACAAAGAAGAAAAATAAGGATTAAACAACAAGATTCGGTGAGATGTAACGGTGGTGGTTTGATTTTTGTTTGGGTATTGCTTTCAGATAATTTTTCTATTTTTTAAATGGCATTGCTTTTGGATAACTACTCTTTGCGCGGGTTTTTGCGCTAAGGTCCCCTTCACTGGACCCCACTAATCCACTTGGATTAGCGTAAAGAGTTGGACTCCTACCCATTACGCCACGTCATCACCCCTCTTTCTACCCTTTTTAAGCCGATCCCAACACCCTCCTTTCCACCAACCTCATCTCTAAACATTGTTTCAATTTTTTTCTAAAGCCAAACACAGCATAATACAAAAATGGAGGGTCTAATTCCTTTCGTGTATAGAGCCATAGTTCAATACAGGAATGGGAAAGAAGAAGGTCTAATGGCATCATGGTTCAAGGAGTCGCCATCGGCTTCCTACATGCGACTTCCTGGTGATTCTGGAAGGTTTCAAATATCAGAAGGATTTTCAACGTCTTCACCATGTTCCATGGCTCCTCCTAACAGTAGCACTGCTCAGATCATTGTATCCACCGGAATTCAAACCCCGGTCCATCGACTTACCTCTCGCCGCCTTGTTGCTTGATCATGATCGTGACCCCTACAGGTGTTAGTGTTGAAGTGACCAACCAAGAAGCAAGATGATGGTGTGGTAACTTTATGTATGTGAATATATTGTATGTTTTTTTTTTTTTTTCAAAGTTTTTATTTTATCATAGCCTGGGGATAATAAGCGTATGAGAAAACCAAAGCGGGTCATACGCTCTGTATCCCTTAGTTTAATTTAGTGTCCTGGAATGTGAGGCTTCAAAAATGATTTAGGCTTGTGGGAGACCAAATGGATCCTCCTATACATCATAGTTGTGTGATCAATGATGTAAAATGTGAAGAAAATGAAGGAAATGCCCTTATGTAAATATTGGTGATATTGGTGGAATATTTCACGGCCAAAGGGTCGTATATATATTGTTACTAGTGGTAACTGTATATATATATTATATATATTTTTACAATATTCTGCTCATGCTTAATATGAAATGTATCTAATATGCTTTCATGACACTGTGATATACTGGGTCTTTCAGAAGTCAATGTATTGATAATCTAATTAAATCTTTCAAAAAGAGGGCTAAAAGAAGGCTAGAGGAGCTGGGTTTTGGATTGAGTTAGTATGTAAATTAATGGGTAATATTTTCCCTTGCTTAGGAAAGATATATAACAACCTAATTCAAACATATAAAAAAAAGGAATATGTATGAGAGAAAAGCGATTTATTGAACAAGTCAAGAATGAACTTATAATTTATGCTTTAATTTTTAAAACACGAAAAGTTTGTTCTCATATAATCAAGATCATTAAGTGGCAACTTTAGAATAATTAATTTCATAAGAAGGAACTTGATTAATTAATTGGACTTATCAAGCTGATTAGACATTTCTTGAATTACACTCAGCATATGTTGGTAACTGGCAAGACAATTCTTTTGTCAAAAATTTGCAATCAGCATGAGTCACGAGGATATATATGGCGAGTTGTTCCTTCCCTGGAAAGGTTTAATAAAAATATAATTGATAGAAGGTTTTGTTATTTTTTGTTTTTATGTGACTAATAAAAGGCGGCGAAGCTTGTAATTTTATGTTTAGATTTTTTTTTTTGAAAGAAACATGCTTTATAATTTAAATTATATTAAATTGTAAAATAAAAATTATTAGATATAAAAAAATCTTTAATATCAAAGAATTACTTTTTATTTTATGATTAATGTAATACAATTCAATATAATTTAAATTATATTATACTTTTTCGTTTTTAAAACAAACATAGACTTAAATTTGATTCATGCATTTATAAGAGCAACAGTTGAGCCATCACTTTCTGCAGCGTTATCATATATGGATAAATTTAAGGTACATAAAAGATGATGAAGAAATTGATGTTCATCTTTATTTGGATACAGGGATATGCGTTTAAATTATTTGAAAAAAAATTAATTTTGAAATATGTATAAATTGATCTAAAAATACTTAAAAAAATAAAAATTTTAAATAGTATGCTTAATAACTAGCAATTTTGTATTTTTTTTTTCTAACAGCCCTCCATTATGTTGTATGTTGTAAATTCAAGACTTTTTATTCCGTTGATTTATTAATTAGCAACAAATTTCATTTCTATTGAAAAGAAATTGCCATATTAATAACAACTTTACGTCCTTTTATTGATATTGACTATATGAAGAGTTGAAAAGTACAGCAATAAAGAATCTTTATACATCATTTTCATGTATGAGATTTTTTTAATAATATCTTCAAAATATCCAATAAAAATGACGCACATGTAATTTAATCTTCAATATATCTTACAGTATCAGGTACCATTGGTTATTTTTGAGTATTTTTTTCCAATTAATTAGTGAAAAGTACATAAATTGGTATGCGACGGCTCATTTATATCCTGTGACTGTTACTTACAGGAATCTAGCTACTGTGATATTCGTAAGATTATTCAAAAGTTTGTTGTAATTTTTTTTTTCTAGTCTTATATGGAATTACATTTTTTTAAAATGTTTGAATAACTTGGTAGACCAGAGATATGTTTTTCATAAATGCAAGGTGTTTCAGACTGATAAGCGAATTTAGGATTTGCATCATTCATTCCATTCCCTGTGCAGTTATGCAAGCCGAAGCGAGTTATGAAAGTCTTTTCTTATTATTTCAGTTTTAAAGGCAAGATATGATGCATTTTCAAGAGAATACAATCTGGGATATCATTGTGATTTCCAACATGTTGGCAATTGATAAAGCAGACTTCGTACCGTCAACGCAGCATCAATGCATGGAAAACAAGAGAACTGGAATTTGTAATAGGGAAAGCTATAGAAAATCACCTGGGAAAAACAAACTTGAAACAGTAGATTAGGGAACATTAGTGTTATGGGATACCAAACAAGAGCAAGTTGTGATCCTTGGATCTTGAAATTCTGAGATCATATCCGAACATACTCATGTCTCTCATAGGACATGCATGTATACCAGAGTCCTGGGATTTGCTATTTCTTTTGCCGATCGAGGGAAGAAAGATTGCAGAAGGAGAAGTGCACTAAGCAAAAGCCTTTGTTTTAATTTAATTGTTTCACTTATTAAATATGTATATGTATATCTACTTAATTAATTTTATATTTTATATTTTTAAAAGACAATAAATACTTTTATTTTAAATTAATTTGAAATTTTAACTAATAAGAGTTTAATCAAGTTGGTACCCACTAATTTAAAATTTGATTTGTGACGATAATGCAATACTAAAGTAGAAAAACTAAATAAGACTAAATAAACGTTGGAGAGACATAAGAGTAGTCTTTCCTTCTATAATCTTAGTTTTTCACACTCATTTTTTTTTTTCTTAATAAATATGTGACATGGTCTATTATTATACTCATCATAAGGCATTCATTAACTTATTTCGACATCATATCAAAACTATAAAATTAATCTAATAATTTCATAGGTCTTCACTTATTATAATCACTCTGTCCTTCTTCATTTCTTTGATGTTGGATCTTAATTTTTCACACTCACAAAGAAAACATATATACTTCAACCATGGAAACGGAGGTAATATCATCTAAGTAGAGAAAGTACTCATCAACATTATTTCACCATGTCTTTTTGGGAAATCTAAGTTAGTTTTGTACAGCGTACAAATCTCGGAGTTGAGAAATGTCTTCCGATGTTAATCTCACACTCTACGAGAAGTAAAATACTCAAAACGAGCCTTGAAATTGATTCAGCTTTGTCTATCCTCTGTGGTCAAATTGAATCCCAACCCAATGGAGATGAATGTACTCTCAGTGGTGATCTCTATGGTGGTGTTAATGTTGTTAGCATGTTCAAGGTGTGCTATTGGGTCGCTGCGTTGTGGGAATTGTGGCAAAATCCTAGTGCCATACCCGCTAAGTACCGGACCTGGATGTGGTGATCAGGCATATAAGATTAGGTGCACCGCTGGTACTCTATGGTTTGATACCGTGGGAAGTTCGTCTTACATGATCTCATCCATCAACACTGCGCGTCTTACATGATCTCATCCATCAACACTGCGACTCAACGGATAATCATCCGACCCCTTGGTTTTGTCCGCAACACTTGCATTTCAGGCGACATCAAAACAGAAGGGATCCAGCTCGATGACAATCTTCCATTCAACATCACTGGCAGCAACACCATCCTGCTCCTCAACTGTACAGACGCAATGCTGCACCTGCAGGTGCCTATAAACTGTTCTTCCACAAGCATATGCCACAGTTACATCAAGGACAATGTGGCAGCCGCAGAGTGTATGAAATCTCAATTGTGTTGTATGTTCAAAACGGGAGGGTCACAGACAGCATACGTAGTCAGGGTCCACTCCGGAGGGTGTTTGGCATATCAGAGTTTTGTGAACATCGACTCTGTTAGGCCACCGAACAAATGGCCTGATCCGGTAATGGAGTTAGAATGGGCGTTGCCACAGGAGCCCGTTAGCAAAACAGCATCAGATTGCAAGGACCTGTTGAACTCGAAATGCTTGGTGGATCCTATGAATCAGGGACAGAGTAGATGCTTTTGAAAAAGTGGATTTCAGTGGGATCCCATCGGAGGATTGTGTCAAAGTAAGTAACTTTTTTCTTCATGATTCTTGAACGAGAAATTAACAAACGAAAAAAATGTTATTATCTTCTTTTTGCTTAGGGACGAAATGCAAGCATGGGAAACACTGTGCTAGTAAAAAGAAGAGAGCACTGACTCATGGTATAAACCCTGTTAAGTTTTTGCTTAATTTTTTTGTTAAATTGTCAAATTGATATTGTTGCTGTGGAATTGACACTTTCTTTTTCCAGGAATTGTTGGTGTCCTGGGTGGAATTTCGGTTGTGGCCCTGGTTGGAATTCTAGCGTACAGGCATATCCAGAGGAGGAAGAAACAGGTGCACAAACATATGATAACGAAAACGCAAGAAATGTTGTTGAATGCCAAGAACAGTGGTGGGAAATCAGCTAGGATCTTTACCGAGGAAGAAATAACAAGAGCAACAAATAATTTTTCCAGAGAATATCTGATAGGATCCGGTGGGTTTGGCGAAGTGTTCAAGGGCACTCTGGAGAATGGAACCGTTACAGCGATCAAGCGGGCCAAGATGGGAAGCACCAAGGGCCTTGATCAAGTCGTCAATGAAGTCCGAATTCTCTGCCAGGTGAACCATCGGAATCTCGTGAGACTCCTCGGCTGCTGCATCGATCTCGAACAGCCTGTCTTGGTATATGAATTCATTCCCAACGGGACCCTGTTTGAGCACCTACATTGTCCCGGGAAATGGGCCCCACTCTCCTGGAACCACCGCCTCCGCATCGCCCACCAGACAGCAGAAGGGTTTGCCTACCTCCACTTTGCGGCAGTGCCGCCTATTTACCACCGTGATGTGAAATCGAGCAACATTTTGCTTGATGAAAAGCTCAATGTCAAAGTTTCTGACTTTGGACTCTCAAGGCTGGTGGAGAGATCCGCAGACGACACTCACACACAGAGTCACATTTGCACATCTGCTCAAGGAACCCTCGGGTATCTCGACCCGGAATACTACCGGAGCTTGCAGCTAACGGACAAGAGCGATGTTTACAGCTTCGGGGTTGTTCTGCTGGAGCTGTTGACTTCGATGAAGGCGGTTGATTTTAACAGAGATGATGAAGACGTGAACTTGGTGATTTATATGAAGAGGGTAATGGATGAAGAGAGGTTGATGGAATCATGGAAGTGATTGATCCAGTTCTGATACAGTCGGCGACAAATTTGGAATTGGAAATGATGAAAGCACTGGGGCTGCTGGCAGGGTCGTGTTTGGATGAGAAGAGACTGAATCGACCATCGATGAAAAAGGTCGCAGATGAGATTGAGTACATCATTGACATTGCCGCCGGTTCCATGGCAGAGCAGGTTTCGGAAGCTTATTAGTTGTCTTGTAAGGATTTTAGCATAGCCATGAACATGTACTGCTTCCAAGCCTGTGATGATTTTTAATTTTTGATACAGCACACAGAATAATAACACAGCATCCAAAATGAAATGAGACAATCAGTTTGAAGATGAGATTACAATTAAGAACAAAGTAAGCTTTCAAGTTTCAATCCAAATTGAATATTGAAACAGCATCCACATACATAAACAAAAACTCTTCCAACCTTCAGAAAATTGCACAAAAAGAAAGCAAGGTAAAAAAAAAACGAAAAGGTAATTAAAAAAAAAAAAGAACAAGAAGAAGAAAAGAAAAACATTTACATGTGAATCAAAAGGTACTGTTTTTATGTGCGAATATGTTCACTGTGAGCAGGGGAATCATTTGAGTCGTTTAAATTGATGCCAAGATCCAGAACATCACATGAGATGATATTGCAATCAGAAACCAGGAGAAGAATGCAAATGATACAGATATTTCAATCCTGCTGCATTGGGGAGAATCTTGTTCCTCGCAGAAATTCAAGTCTCTTGCGTACAGAACTATAACTCCTGCTGATGAACATGCAGCTGCAAGTGATAACAGTGCGGTAACCTGCATTTTTCAAGCTTTAACTTGTTGGGGAAACTACACCTACTTGAATGAAGAGGAGAAAAGTAGCCAAAAGACTCAAAATTGGTGCATTCAAATTCAATGTCCCAAGCCAGATAAATAAATTTCATCGAAGGTTCACTCTCACTCTCAGAATGGTGAAGAAGGGGTATCTATTTGTTAGTTTATTAGATTTTTTTCTCATTCTCTCCTGGAAGTAGAATGGCAGGTGTTATACTACCTTTACAAAAATAAGATAAACAGGGAACCAACATTACAAAGCAGAAAATAAATAATCTTATGACTACTGGGGGCATATAACTCCATAATAAAATGTCAGACTACTGAAAGGCCCGGAGAATGGCATACCATCCACCATGAACATCCTATCTGCAGTCAGAACATTCGAGCAGCAAGAGATATTTGTTTCAATTTGCTTTATCTATAGTTACCAAGTGAGAAGCACCACAAATTGGTGAGTACATTTCTTCATAGACAAGAATCTATCTTGATGTTCGTTACATGTGTTGATTGATAGATATTAAATGGTATCCTAAGAGAAAGTTTACTTACCCAATCACCAACAACAAATAGGCTCACTAGAATTGGATTCCGAAGGTCTCTCTTTCTCCTCAAAGCATAAACATCAAGACATGCAAGCCCAAAGCTCCAGAGCAGTTGAAGTCCCATAGAAGCAATCAAATAGCTGAAACAGAGATTACATAAAACCATCAGAAGTGTGCACAAAACGCACACAAAAACTTCTTCGGCATATATTTTAGACCACCAGACACCTACGTCCTCAACCCTGCCTCTTTCGAGTTCCCTTTTCCATGACAAAGGGAAGGGGCCAAAGGACTTCCATCAAAGGGAATGGAATGCAGTTCCCCAAACATGGCATTTCCCCAGTTAAACTTAACTATGAATGAAGTTTTTGGGCAAAACAGATTACCCCCTTAACAGAATTCATTCTCCTTGTAAAGTAGGAACTCATTCTTAAAATGAAAATTCCTAGACAACAAATTCCCGAACTAGTAAACAAATGACAGTTGATAAAAGCAGATAGGATTGCTCCCATTGCCATATATCGAACGCTAAGGATAAAAAAGCTTCAAAATTCCTACATGCCTAACAATTTCTAAGCAGGAACACTGAATCAGTGAATCTGAAAGGCGAAAGCTTTGGAAAGATTCACAATTGAAAATCAAAAACGTTAACTTTGGGCAATAGAAACAAACAATTACCAGAAAGCAGTGTAGGTAGAAAAACTAGAGGCGGAGGCCATGACTGCAATGGATGCGGCGGCGAAAGTACACTGGCCAATCCTCAATGCCAAGCTACTCCTCGACCCGGGACTCCCTAAAAGCTCCTTCATTTGGCTTCCTCTATCTCTCCCCCAGGGCCCCTACCCCTGAAAAAAAGAAGGGCCCTTGAAATTACCCAAAAGAAAGTGAAAGAAACCCTAAGATCTCAAATCGCCTTCTCCCCCGGAATCAGCTCCTTCCCATTACGATTCTCTGTAACCCCAACACATCCATGAGAAATTGGAGCTCGGAATCGTAGAATTAAAGAATCCTCGAAAACATGATCATGAAAGGATAGACTAATATATTTGCCGTGTAATGGTTGGAGAAGTGACAGGTGCTTGGCGTGTTTAGCAGTTGATGATGGTGTGATACTCTCCGTGCATTGCTCTA